>JAGXJF010000220.1:0-17453 GCA_019208055.1 Stipa capillata
TAAACTTAATCATGAACATGAAAATAGAATAATAACAACTTTATTATTGCCTCTAGGGCATATTTCCAACAGTTTGCTTAGACCCCAGATTTCACAGTGATCACCAAAGGGTTGTTTATCATGAGATCCTTTCTTCAAAAGGGTTTGTAGATTGCAAGGCCATAGATTGGTCTGCTCTGACTGACTCCAGACTGAGGACTTTGCCATCTCTGATCCAAGCCGTAAGTCTGGAATTCATATGCAATCTTCAGCAAGGATATGACCCAGAGGTCATCAAGGAGTTCTATGCCACAGTTTGGGTAGAACAAAGTAATCAGGATGTCATGCTCTGGAGGATAAGAGGTCAGCTGCTATCCATCACAGCTCCAGAGTTCAACAGCCTATTTCATGCACCTGTGGAGCCTGGCATGCCCAATCTGTTCAAATTAGAGCCAGTCTCCAATGCTGACAGAAGGAAGTTCTATCCAAGAAACTTTTCCTTCCCTGCCAATGCCCCAACAGATCATGTTTATTTCAAGGGGATCACAATTACTGCCAAGCATCTGGTCAAGATACTCAGTGTTTACTCTTCAGCCTAAGGGAGGCAACACAGATGCAGTTTACAATCCTGTCTGGCAGGTGTTGGTGCACATAGCCAAGAATCAGCATTTTGATGTGGCCAGATATATTTTCCATGAGATAGATGTTGTTCACAAGGACAAGAAGGCTAAGCTGAGGTATGGATCATACATCATGTACATGATCCTTCAACGCACAGGTCTTCCAGAATCAACTTTTGACACCTCAGTGAAGACCTCTAAGACCCAGCTCAGGCCTCAGGTTGATGACCATCCTGATGAGGTAGTTGTGCCTACTCTTTTTGGAGACTCTCCAGACCCAGCTGTGCCAGTTCCCGGTGACACAGCTGCTCCAACAGCTCCTCAAGTGCCAGCTCCTCTAGCGTCAGCTCCTCAAGTCTAAGTGTCTACCGGTGTCACCGCTGATCCTCCTGCAGCTGACCCAGCTGAACTCGTATCAGTGACACAGGTGGCTGAAGATGGCACTCTGTACTCCTCCCTTATGTCTCAAACATCAGTCAGAGCCTACCAGAACAAGGTCATGCCAACCCAGTTTGCAGCTCTGCACTAAGAGAATCTTTAGCTCAGAACAGAAGTCAACAGTCTGCACTCCAAGGTTGATCATTTGCAGGCTCAGCTCTCAGAGGTTCTCTAGTTGTTGAAGACCAAGCCTCCCTGAATGTTTCTTCTCCTCACCCCTTTCTAGTGTTTTAGTGTCAAAGGGGGAGAAATATAAGAGAGAGATATAAGAGGGAGAGTATTTTGGATATAGGGGGAGTGATATGTGTTATATATTTTGGTGTATCAAGACTTGTTTTAACTCTAATTCTTTTGTCTTGATTACAATTAATCTGAGTTTATGTTCTGATGCAGTAATGTTCTTGATATGTGTGGATGATGTTCTCTCTGATATAATTTTTCCTCACATATCTTTGATCTTTGCTTTGATACATATGTTTACTCTGAATCTTTGCTTTGATACATATACTCTGACCATGAAATCTTATGAACTTTATGCTCTGGTCATTATAACTGCATCAGAATAAAAATATGTCAGTTCAGTTAAATCATAGTCCTATGATCTATCTAATTCTCTGAACTGATAAAAGTGTAAGTTGTAAAAAATACTGCTCATACCCAAAAATTAAAATATGTGCATTTGCATGATAAAAGCAAATCCTTTGTACACAGCTTCAGGGGTAGTATATTCTAACAACCTGCACATGTATCACTCATTCAAATCTTTATGTGAAATTGTTGAATGGGTTGCCACTAACCACCAAAAAGGGGGAGACTGAAAGATCACCTAGGCCCCTAATTGATTTTGATGGTTAATGGCAACTCAAACTAGAATCTAATGTTTACAATGAGTGTAAGCAGGTTTAAGAGATTGCAGGAAAAAGGGTCATCAAGGAAAGGATGACCACCCAAAAAGTATAAAGGTGGTTTCTAGGACAAGGGAATGGCTGTACTAGGCAGCTGTGTCACAGTTGTGAGGAAGCCGGTGCTGTGCAAGGAGTTGCAAGCAAGGTGATTGTGGCTTGATGCGTCAAGGGCCGTGACAATAGTTGGTGGCAGGTAAAGCCTAGATTTGCTAGTTTTCTTGAGTCTATAGGAAACACCCGTACTATCAAGAGGGGTGAAGTAGTAATGATCTATGGATGTTCTTTTACTCAATGCTCAGAGTGTTGGACAGTGGCACTGATGCTTTGAGGTCAGTGGCCCTGTATCAACAGTTTTACACAAGTGTGAAACTGGCTTGTGCTAGCACTCTGTAGTGCTAGCGGTAGAAAAAATCCTAGAGGTTAGAGTCACCTGTGTGACACAGCTGTGTCACAGGTGGTCTAGCACTCTATGACTCAGGTATATCTCTGTACCAGGGGAGAGCTTGTAAATGCTAAGAGACTTGCACTGCAATAGTCTGTCTGCTGAGTCAGAAGACTGTTGGAGGTCCTCTCCTTATTAGGGTTTAGAGTTAGTTGTGCGCTGAGGGCATGCGATGTGCCAAGATCGGGCTGAGTAGGTAGGCTACGTCAGTTAAGGGTTCACCTGTGTGTGCCTCCGCTGACACAGGTGTCGATCTGCCTGAGCCGGTTACCGTTGTGCGTTGTGATTGGCTGTGTCACCGGTGTGTCAGACACCGGTGACCCACTTAATCCTACGTGGCATGAGTGTAATGGTCAGGTACCTGTGAACCCTACAAATAGGGGACCAGGGGAGGTCTTCGACCTCAACCTTGCTCAAACCAGTGAATCATATTTGACCGTTGCAAGCCTCTCACCCTCTGAACAAAGGCCAAACTTCCTAAGAGAATTAGAGCCTTTGAGCAAAGAGCATTGGTTCATCCAAGAGTCGTTGCTGCCGAATCTGTTACTCTTGGAGTGTCTACTCCTAGACGGGCATAGGAGTTGCTAGTATCACCCAAGCTTGTGTGGGCTGAACCAGTAGTTTGTGAAGGTGATCCGAAGTCTACCTGCTGCGAAGCTAAAGGACTTCCACAAGCAAGGCAAGAGGCCTATTCACTCAGGTACTCGGAGAACAAGCACGATTCAGTGCTAGCGATTTCTTCGGAGTAGCCTCTCCAACGGAGACGTACCTCTCTGAAAAGAGTAGGGAACTTCGGTGAAAAACACCTTGTCTCTCTGAGTACTTATTATATTGCTTCTAGTTACTCATCATATCTGCATGCTTGTGTGTTCTTAGATATATATTGTTTATCTGTGATAGATCACCTTTTCTCCTGTGTTAGCATAGCTATGTCTCAATTGTTGTAGATCATATCTCTTACCTATGTCAGCTACCTGTTACACAGCCATTTAGTTTGCTCACCTGTTTCTAAGTCTTTAGCTCACCTGTGTGACAGCTACGTGTTAATTTACACATCATATATTACCTATGCTGTTCACCTATCACACAGCTAGCTTATCCTTGCAACTAGCTAAGACTTAATTTGATAAACTAAGTTAAAAGAAGTAAATTTAATTAGCCTCCTATTCAACCCCCTAGTCGGCACCTTCGGTCCTTTCAGTGAGTAGCCGTCCTGATGGTAATAGACCAGTGTGGAACTTTTTATGGAAGCGTTTGGTTTCACAAAAAGTGCAGATCTTTGTGTGGAAACTTGCCTCTAATGCCTTGGCCACTATGCAGAACTGTTGTCATAGGCGGATGGAAGTACTGGACACATGTGGCATACGCAGGTGGGAAACTGAGGACTCTTTCCATGCTATGTATCATGTCCTCATGCCCGTGCTTTGTAGGATGCTATGGGAGTTGTCTGGAGACTCCCAAAACACGAGGACATGAGCAACACTAGGTCGGAATGGCTCTTGAGGACCATACAAACACTGTCGTAGATAGATAAAATGATGCTCTTGATGCTGTTGTGGAGAGTATGGCATGCATGAAAAGCATTTACACATTACAAGCCACAACCATCAATGGAGGGGTCGCGACGCTTTCTTAGTGCCTACCTCGAATCGCTCTTGATGCTAAAGCAGAACCTAGAAGCTAACATAGTGAAAGGTAAATAGTTGCTGCTATACTGATGCCACTATTCCATGTGCACCTGACCAAAGGAAGCGAGGCTAAACGAGGGTAGTACGCGAGTGGGAAAAGTCACCACCTAGGTGGGTGAAGCTGAATGTCGATGGCTCCTTCGACACATTCACTGGTCAGGCAAGAGAAGGTATGGTCCTCCGAGATCATAGTGGATTGGTGATTCTCACCTCTTGTCGAGCACTCTGCTTATGTGCGGAACCACTGGAGGCCGAGATCGTCACTGCCATGGATGGTTTGACTCTAGCTCTTTAATGGACAGATCTGCTGATCATAATGCATTAGACTGTGCAACGACTGTAGCAATGTTACGCTCCGCTGAGCCAGATAGGTCAAGATTTGCTAGTTTAGTACTAAGACCAAGCGCCTACTTGGAGAAGGGAGAGAAGTTTCTATTACCAAGATTGATAGATCTCAGAATAAGCTTAGTCATGAATTGTCCAATTTAGCTAGACAACAACAACGCACTACCTTGTGGTTAGGTTCCTAGCCGAACTTTGTCGAGACGGTCATCTTGAATGATTGTACTATGTCTATTCCTGAGTAATGAAATCTCCTTTCATCACAAAAAAACTTGTTTAAACTGGTCAGACCAAAAGCATTATGTAAGAACATAGCGCTGACGTATAAGTATGACCAAGATTAAGGGCCTTTTGATTCATAGGATTCTCAAAACATAGGAATAACAAAAAGTTGTAATTCGATGTCATGACATGTTGTATCCTATAGAAATTGAAAAACACATGAATAAAAAATAGAAGTTACTTGGTTGCACCACAGGAAAAACATATTTTTTTGGGGATTAGGTGCATGCCATAGTTGTCATAGATACAAAGGAAAATTTCCAAGAGGCTGGACTCAATAGAAAATTTCCTTTGGAATTGAGTACAAAGAGACCCATACAAAAACTTTCTAAGATTTCTAATCCTACAAATCAATAAACCAATATAGGAAAAATTCATAAGGTCTCTTTGATTCACAAGATTCTAAAAACATGACAATTGAAAAAACAGAGGAATAGGATAGGAATACATGTGCAAACCAGAGGATCAAAAAACATAAAAAGAACTTACGAGACAAGTTTTTTGAATCGCAGGAATCATAAAACCACAGGAATCCAACTAATGAAGTTTTAATAATAACTAGATGGGACCCATTCCTACAAATGTGGGGCCTCTTTGATTTGCAGGATTCTCGAAATATAGGAATAGAAAAAACATATCAATTGGATGTCATGACATGTTGTATCCCACATGAATAAGTACTAGAAGTTGTTTGGTTACATCACAGGAAAAAATATGAATATTCATTAGGGGTTTGGTGCATGTCATAGTTGTTATAGAAACAAAGGAAATTGTTCAAGAGGTTGGACTCAATGGAAATTTTCCTTTTAAATTACATAAAAAGTACACCATAGGAAGAACTCTTGTGATTTTTCAAATCCTACAAAATCAAACAAGCACCATAGGAAAATATCGTAAGGAATAGAATCCTCCAAAATTCCTATGAAACTCCTTTGAATCAAAGAGGTTTGTAGTGTGTTTTGCCTCGATCCTACGTGTAGGAATGAAAAGAGAGGTCATGGTGTATTTTAAATTTCCTACTGTGTTCCTTTGAAATGGCATGCGAAGAAAATCTTCATGTGTTTTTACTTAATTCTTACAAATCAAATCACGCTACAATAACCAAATCCATATAAATTCGAATCATATGTTTTTCCTCCAAATCAAAGAGGCCCTGAGAATTGAAATTCTCAAAAATTCCTTTGAAGGCCTCTTTGATTTGCAGGATTATGAAAACTTAGGAATAGAAAAAACAGGGGAATTTGATAGCAGTGCATTTGCAAACAGAGGATTGGAAAATACAAGAATTTCATAGACTTGAGTGTTTGATTCACAAGAATAGGAAAAACCCAGGAATCCTAATAAACATGGTCAAATCAAAGTCAAAGCACATGCTAAAGCAAAATTAGGATACTATTATGCCACTTAAGCCCCTTGTCTCGTTTTTCGTGCGTAGGATGTGAGTGGATTGTAAAATTCATGTTTTTTTCTTTGAAACTGTTTGCGGGATTCCAAAAACATAGGATTGTGAAAGGATCTAGGCTATTGACTAAAGAGAGGTGAATAGGAGATTAACCAAAACTAAATTTCTACACAAGTGTCTTTATAGTACTAAGAAAAATCTAGCATGCTACTAATCAAAAAAAGTAATGAAACAAGTATGGAGAACTGCAAAGAAACAACCACATGGGAGATATGAGATTTGTTGGCGAAGTTCAAGCCTTTGGCGAGGCTCTACGTCTCCATTGAGGAAGCTTAATGCAACGATCAAAGCCGGCACCGAATTGTGCTCTTTCCTCAAGAAGCTTGCCGACGCAAAGCTTTCCTTCTCTTGTGGTAGTTTGGCACCTTGCAGTAGGCGAACTCCAACCTTCACAAACTTCTCTGCTTCTTTACAAGCTTGAAGACTTCCAAGTGATGCCTAACCATCTAGGAGGCGCCAACCTCCAAGAGTACAAAAAACCTTGTCTCACTTTGGAGGTGATCCCTTGCTTAGATGCCAAATCGAAATACTCAAGATTTCCCCCTCTCAGAGATTGTCACAAGAAGGCAAGAGAGAGGAGAGAAAATTTGCAGCTCAGGATTTGGGACGCAAAGGGTTGCCTCCACCCAGGGAGGGTGGTGGCTTATATAGTCTGCCCTCAAATCTAGCTGTTACTCACAAATAAACCTCGCTTGGAGGTTCCAAACAATCTCGCTTGGAGGTTCTAAACAATCTCACTTGAAGGTTGTAGGGTTCAAACACAACGGCTAGCTTGGGAGAAAAATACTGCTCGAAGGGTGCAACTTGGACATACAATATAGTTCAAAACCTTTGAAAGTGCATCTAGGCCTTTTTATCAAGTTTTGATGACTGATGACAAACAGTTAAGGGACTAACATGTTTAATGAGTTTATGAACAGAGGTTAGTCCCTAAGAAAGGAATCAATAGACATCGGCGACCCCTAAAAATGAAGAAAAGTCATTGGCCTTGGAATCACGATATTGAGTAATGTAATTCACATTTTATTCAAATATTAGGAAAACCGTACTATTAAGAGGGGGTGCATCGTAGAAGCGATCAGTTGGTCTTAGCATTTAGGAGATCATTGACCCTTACTTTGAGAGAACCAATAATTTTACACGTACACAAAAAAACTTTTAATTCAGCCACGTCGGAAGTTCCGATTGGAATACCGGAGGTTCTGGTAGATTCGGAAGTTCCGAAGTCGGCCCTGTTTTGGATCTCTGGAAAAACCAAAAGTTCCAGTCCTGGGATAGGAAGTTTTGATCTGGTCGGAAGTTCCGGAGTAGCCCTTATTTTGATTTTTCTGGAAAAACTTGAAGGTCTGGTCCTCGGATTGGAAGTTCTGATGGTCTCGGAAGGTCCGTAGTTCCTCTTGTTTTCTCTCTGGCAATATCAGAGGTTCCAATATTCATATTGGAAGTTCCGATATAGTCTTGAGCAGTGTAGAGTTGAAGGAAATATGGTTGTTTGTGTGAACACATCAGAGGTTCCGATTTTGGGATCGGAACTTCCGATGTGGGTGTTTTCTGTGGGCAACGGCTAGTTTTTGGGTGATGCTATATATAGCATCTCCACCACCTTTCCACTACCAACATTTTGCAAACCCATTTGCTACACACTCCAGAGCTCTCACCTCTCCTCTCTCAAGCAACTCAAGCCACCATTTGTGAGAGAAAAGAAAAGTAGTGAGATTTGAGGATTTGAGTAAAAAAAGATCAAGCTCTCTTTGAGCACTAGGTTCACCTCCTTGCGACTTCAACACGCTTGTTACTCTTGGAGATTAAGGACTCCTAGACGGTTAGGAGTTGCTCACGTGCTCCCAATCTATGTGGTGAGCCGTGGAAGTTTGTGAAGGTCAGGATTCACCTCCGAAAGGGAAGAATCACCAAGAGAAAGGCGAGGAGACGCAAGAGCGTCCTTGACGGATACAGGCTTGAGAGGAAGCTGGCTCTTGATCACGTGTGATCGAGCTCCTCAAACGGAGATGTAGGATCCCCCAAAGATCCGAACTTTGGTAACAAATCTTTTGTCCCTTTGCTCATTTACTTTTCGCACTTCTTAGCAAGCATCATTCATATTGTGAGCATACAAGGGATAATTAAGCATGACTAAGCATTTCTCTACTTTATTCCAAATATTAAAAATAATCTACTCAGGGTAACAAGTAAAAGGACGACAGGCGAATAAAAGTACATGTGTGTCAATCGACATGCTAACTACGGGAATAAAATAGCATGTATGTTTGAAAACAATAAAATATAAATAATAGGATCAACATGATCAAGAAAGAGGGGGCATGTCTTCGTTGTCGAGTTGTTGTTCTTCGAAGTCCGATCCGGTGTCGTCGGCGTCACTCCCTAAACATCGTAACAGAAAATAAAGTGAATAAAATAAATAACCGTTCCAAAAAAGTCCAACTGCAAAAGAGAGGTGGAAATCGACGACGGACAGATTGTGTCGAAGATCGGATTAGGGTTTTAACCCTAAGACGGTCCTTAAGTGGGGTCTCCTAACGAGGGGTCATATCCGTGTATTAGTAGGTAACTAATTAAATTATTTAATACCAGCAACACGGCACATTAATAATAATATGAATAAAAATAAAAATAATGTTTTAATTATTTCTTAGATTAATAGAAAAACATTTATCAGGACTATTTAATTAATAAAACTATTAATCAACAACATAAAGTTTTAATCATGCTAATATGTAATTAAAAAATAAAGAAGCTCCTAAGCATGAGAGACATGTCATGGTTGAACAATAAAAATAGGATTAATAACCCGAGTGCACTTTTAACAATATCGATGTTCGCAAATATTCATCTCTAAGTGCAAAAGGTCAAAAAGATGCGAAAACTAGGGGTAGACCTAATAAAATTAGTTAACTAGTGCCTAGATGATGTGTTGTTAAACATTACAGTAAGATATTAATTCTTCAGAGAAAATAATAAATAGAAGTCTATTAATCGGTACACGAACATTATCTAGAAACGATATACGATTTATTAGCATGCTCAAACAATGTTGGAATTTTACCAAAATTTACCACAATTAGCTAGATAGTAAGTATAACTCTAAACAAAAATTAAATTATAAAAATAGAAAGTATTTCTATTTTTAATAATTAAAACAGAGACAAAATCAATTATCTAAAATGATGTATAGCTCCTAAAATCATGGGAAAATTCCTGGTATTTCCTACATGCTAGTAATATTCTAGAAAATAAATAATTTCAAATTTGGCATCCAGTAAAAAGTTAGCTCAAAATTTGGTCCAAATTCATCCGAATTTGAATGAATTTAAAATCTAATTGTCGGATTTGAAATCCGATCACACCAGTGGGTTTATTGGGTCCTAAGTACCCAATTTTACTATAAGATCTCAGTTTTGAGTTTATCTAGATCGAGAGAAAAAAAAAGAAAAGTGAGAAAAGAGGTGCATGTGTTAAGCTTTGGAGGCTTGATCGATCACTGATGCTTGCATGGGCTGCTTACTGATGTGCTTGCACAGTAGAACATGCATGCATGGCTCCACTACGAGGAGAGAAAAAAATGAAGAAGGGATCGGATGAAAGGAAGACTCTCACGGTGGTGACGTTGATGGCAGAGGCAACGAGCGGTCGTGGCAGTGGTGACGGACATCAGCGACGAGGTGATGCTTCGGCAGCAGTGAGGTCCAGCGAGGCGGTAGTGGTTGGGAAGATGCAATCTACTAATTTTAGATGGGCTTGACTGTGGAGAGCAAGTGCAGGAAAAGAAAAATAAACAAAATGGATGAGCTAGTTATTTATAGATGAGGGAGGACGTGCAGATAAGCGCAAACGTTGTGTACACGGACGTGAGATGCGCGAGGGTTGTTGTGCTCAGCGGCAGCGCAGCCATGCTAGATGCACGTGAGGTTTGCATCGCGGCCACGGATGTGATGCGCGTGGTACGCATCCGTGCGCACGCACAGCGCATGCTGGCTGGCCGTTGGCTGTGGCATGCAGTTGCACGTTTGCTGCGCTGGTTGGGCTGGTTGGCCTGGTGGGCTAGCTGGACTGGCTGGCCCATTAAAAAATATTGTCATATTAAACAATTGCAGAAAAGCAAAATAATTTGAATCAACCTCAAACGTGGTCTAAAAATTCTGGGAAAATTCCAGTAAATCAATTTGAACACGAGGAATCGAAATAAAATATTTTCAAATGCCAAATCCAAAAGGTTATTTCCCAGAAATTAAATTACTCCCTCATTTACACCCAAAATTAATTCAAACTTATTTGAATTCATTTGGAAAAAACCAATATAAAAATACACACGTTTACGAATATTACGAGCGACATCCTCTTACAAGAAATTTTGTTTAAAAAATTAAAAAATTCCATAAAATCGAGGACATTACAGCGAGACACCGGAGTGCCAGCCTCAGCTGGTGAACCGGTGGATCTAGAGTCATTCTCAGTGTCAGAGGAAGAGGTTGAACTGGTGGTCTTCTCAAAATTTTCCTCTTCTTCTGTAGCTTTTGCTTCTAAGAAGGTCTTCAAGATCTTTGCCATGCATATCTAATCGTGCTCAAGATTTGCTACCATCTTCTCTAGCTCAACTTGTTTCACATCAAAAGGTGCTAATTCTCATCGATCTAGAGGAGGGAAGCAAGGGCTACATCGAGCTTGGCACCATTGGAGAGTAGTGCCAAAGAGGATGGAGCTGGAGCTGGACCGGGGGCACTAGTAGTTGAAGAATTCGGAGACGTCGACGGCGACTTGGCACACTTGATATTTGAGCCCGATGACTTGATGACATTTGCTTCATTCCTTGGCTTGTATGCCTTAAGGCTCACCTTGAGGAAGAAGTTCTAGTCAGACTTGTATTTGATGAGCCTCTACATGTAAGGAGCAAACAGAGAAACTCTCTTTTGCTCCATGGAAATAATGCAAATGGGCTCATACAAGTACTATATGACATTGAACCGAGTGCGCTTATCGAGGTAGATGGGGTATGATTTGAATGTTTCGCATCACCGAACATTGGAGCAAGGTGTTTCTCAAAATCTTGTTTAGGGTCGAGAGCCTTGGGAACAACCATGTGGTCCTATCAAGCTTCACATGAGAGATGCCAGGCCGGTAGAAGTGGGTCATGTCAGAAGTGTTCCTGGCAACCTTGGCATGAATAAATTCGAGCTCGTCATATGTCGGAAGAAGCTTTAAACCTTGGCAAACTTTGCGAAAGTGGCACTCAGCTTCTCCCTATTAGTCATTCATCTAATTGTCTGTGCCCATCCAAATCGTAGAACATGGTGGCATAGAAATAGAGGATAAGCTCATTGCTCCAATCCTGTCAAAGAGCCATTATTCCATCCACACATATTGTGGTGCACTCCTGGTGAACATTAGGGAACTCTACCTCAATGGCATCGATGTAACTCCAATCGATGTAACCCTACTTGATCACTAGAGGAATGTGTGTGAGAAGCACTGTCTCATGAAGTCCTCCTAGAAGAGCGTTAAAAATTAGAATCAATAGATGTTCTTCTGGCAGTGAATGATTTTTGCTTCTTCATTTTCCTTACGTATGCCTTAGGCTTGGATAGAAGATCCTCAGGTGCCATCTACAGGTTGTTCCTTATAGGAGGATGAGGCAGTAATTTCAAATGGTTTCCCTCACCCTCTATCGTGGCAAGAGCATTTGGAGCTCTCCTAGCAACATCCTTCTTGAGTCCATGTGCTTTCTTATTTGGGCACTGGCGGTCACTTTGGCAATATGATTGGATTTCCTTCACTCGTTAGTGGCTCTATCCTTGTGAGCTTGAGCCATCATCTTCTCATGAGGAGGAGGAACAGTAAGCTTGGGCTTGAGCTTGAGCTATCTCAGATCTTTGGTAGATGCTAAGAATATTTGCTCTGTTTTACCAAAACTCTGAGTTGATTTTGTCCAATTCCTATCCAAAATTTTGCTTTAATTGCTTGGTTGTTCTCCAACTGGGTGTGGAAAGGACCCATAAGGAAGTCCCTAGACTTGCTCTATCTAAACATACCTTTAAGTTCAGTAAAATCTATACATGTGAGCTTTTGTTCAGAAACTCGGAACTTCCAACTTTCCTAGAGCTTCCAAGATTCTATTCAATATATCCAGTAGACAAACTCAGAACTTCAGACAACTGTCCCAGAATTTCCGAAAGTTGCCACTATTCTGCAACCTAGGGTTTTCTGAATCTCTAACTTTTCCTGGAGCTTCCAAGGTCTTTGTGCATAACTCTAGTACCTGTCAAGGTACTTCCAAGATTTTACCAGAAATTTCTGAGATTTGCACTGTACTCAAAATCGGTCCTTTTGAGTTTATCATGTGGTTCTTTGAGATTCTCGGAACCTCCAAAAAATCTCTGGAACCTCCGAATTCCCGTGAATAGTTTTTTCTTTGAAGGACCTAAACCAACCCTAACCACCTCAGATATTTCATTTTTCAATTTGGCGCCTCTGAGTTCTCATGATTCTCAGCACCGCTGCTGCTCCCACGTCTTCCTTTGTCATCATCGGATTCCATCACAACCATGCCAATCATGTGTCGTCTGTCTCCGGCCTTCCGACACTGATGATGGGCATCTTCACCACCCACCACCACCGATCACGTGCCGTCCGTAAGGTCACGGTTGCCAGATCCGCGACCTCGAAGACCACATCTCGCGTCGTGCATCCATCTCATGGGTAATATTTTGATTCCACGTTCGTTTTGCATTCTATTCTAGCAATATTCTGTAGAAAATCATGCAAATTATCCCCAAATCCTTCGCAAAGTTGGAAACCCTAGTTTCTGTAGAAACTCAAAACTTTTGAAAAGTTTCCTGGAGCTTCCGATTTTGCCTCTATTCTCTAAACAAACAAAAGTTGGAACCTCCAAGATAAACTAGGATGCTCCGAGAATTGGTTTTGACCACAGACTTTTGGATCTTGAAACCTTCATAATTTTACTGGAACTTCTGACATTGCTCTCTGTCTGGACAAATGCGCAACTCAAAACCTCCAAGAAAATCTTAGAACTTCCAACTACTTTGAGAAATGGTACAGAAATAGTTTCCTAAACCTCCAACTTTGATCCCAGAACTTCTGAGATTCACTAATTTTTTTGAGTTTCTTATGTATTTATCCAACAAAATGTTTTTCAACCAAATCCTTTTTTTATCTGAGATCACATGTATATTCATCTTCTGCTCTTATCCGTCTAATTTACAGAAGATCATGTGTTTTGAAGACGAGAACTGTTAGTCGATTGTTACATAGGGCAATGGGGAGTTCAAGAGTGAGGATTCATATTCTCCTCTTCGACCAAGAAGAAGAAATATATTAAAAAAAAATCCAAAGGCTAGAGCCGCCAAAGCCAACAAGGGTAAAGCTAAGGCTCCAGAAGAAGAGCCAGCTTCAAATTTTGATTATGAAGAAGCAATGAGATCCTCACCAGAAAATTTGCTAACTCGGGTTCAGAGGACCAAAGCTACAGAAGATAAGCAAAAGACTTCCAATCGCATTGCTAAAGGGACCAAAAATGTCTTGGCAAAGAACGCAGACGCACCCAAGAGGGGTGGTGCCAGGAAAGCTGCCGGAAATACTTTCCAGAGGCACTAATGGCTTTCTTAAAAGCCGCCAAGGAAGGGAAAGCATTTCAGAAATTTTTGAGTGTTCCGTATCAGAATTTTTCAGTTCTTAAGCTTTTACTCTAATGTCTAATTTCTGAGGGGTTGGCTATATATACCCCCAAGCTTCTTTGCATGCCTAACTCTTTACAGAGCCATTCCCCTACTCTCCTGAGTGCTACTCCATATTTACTCAAGCCCAAATTGTGATTCTTGTGAGGAAATATTTGAGAGAGAGATTGAGCCATAGTTGAGAATGAAGCAAGAGTTCATTTCCAAGCTGAACTGATGTTCTTGGTTGTCACTATACTTGTTTTCTTAGTTGTTTTGATTACTTCTCCAACTCTTGTGTCTCTCGTGTGATTGTTTCCTTACACTTCTCCATATTTCTTTTCTTAGTTGTTTCGATGACTTGCATGGTAGTTTTTGCTTTGAACTACTTCTTTTAGACATACTTGTGTAGAAAGTATTTTTTTGGATCTTATGTTGTTAATCTCCTATTCGCCCCCCTCCCTCTTATAAATACCGTAGATCCTTTCAAGCTACATGTACTCCTAGACAATCATGGTCCTTTCGATCCCTCTCTTTGAGGTCACCTCAGTCATCTTTCTTGTGACATCATAGTCCTCATCATTGTCGTCAGAGGCTCGCTTCCTCTTAAATGTTCCGTGGCTGACAATGAAGGAAGCAACGCCATCTTTTATCCAAAGTCTGAGCTCCTCACTCTTTGATTGGGAATGACTGCCGGAGGATTACTCACTTTCCTCAGCAACCACCGATGAACGGTTCACTTCTTTGGATGACATGGTCTCACGTGAAAGCATATAGATGAGAGCATGGGATAACTACACACTGAGCTAGAGAAAGTTTTGCAAAAAAAATCTCTATCCAAAATGTTCGAGTGATCCATGTCTGAGGTTTCGAGCCACTCAATGCACTCAGCCAAAAATTGTCTGGAGGGTCTGGAGATATTGGTTCAAAGGTGCTGAGTAACTTGGTGCCTTTGACATGTTGTCCGAAGGTTCAAATTTTCCCCCGATTCAAATCTAAAGATTTTCAACAAAACTGAGATGGATTTGTGGGGGAATTGTTAGTATACCATGGAAATTGAACTCCCCAGTGAGTAATCGATGAGGAGTCACTTGTGGGCATTGCTTGCCTTGACTCGGTGGAGCGGTGGTGCTTGGCAGGGAAGAATGCTGGCGACGGCGTGGACTCTGGTGAGGCGGTCGGCCAGAGAAGAGGTGCGGCAAGATTGTGATGCGACGGAGGAGGCGACGACGGTAGCAAACGGATGTTTAGAGGGCCATATGATGAGGTTGGGGTAAAACCCTAGCTGCTTAGTCCTTTAAGTGATAAAAAGTTCGCTAGAGAGTCTGGGCGAAAACCATCTAGAGGTTCTGAGTAAACACTTATCATCATCTGGAAGCTACGGGCGAGGTTTGTTCGGATACTTCGGGCGTAAAATGTTTCTATGCTGCAAGCATAATTTCATGCGGAAGTTCCGAGAGAAAGCAGACATTCTATTCCAAAATTGTTGCCCATCCGGATGTGGTGTTCATAAAGAGAATAACACTCCCTTTGATGTGTTCATCATCTTAATCTCCAAACATCAAAGCAAAGCACTCAAACACATATCCACAAGATGGCACTCCTTAGGAACGGCTTGAAACCTTGCACACATGCACACACTTAGTATGACATCGAGCCTAGATGTAGAAAGGTAAAGCATGGAGCCAATCATGGAACGATATATCATTTGATACACATGTTTACCGTCCTCGTTGAGTTCAAGATAGCCGTTGATTTTCGTGAGACTACGGATTGGCTTGATGTTCTCCATATCAAACTTCTTGAGCATGTCCATGATGTACTAGCCTTTGCTAATGAAGGTTCCTTCTTGTAGTTGCTTGACTTGGAATCCAAGGAAGAACTTCAATTCCGCCATCATGGACATGTGAAATTTGTCGGTCATCAGCTTTCCAAATATATCACTAATGCATTGTTACTCAACCCAATATGATATCATTCACATATATTTGGCAAACAAAAAGCTCACCATCAATGAAATTAGTGAACAACATGGAACCAGTCTTTCCAATTTTGAAGGTATTCTTGACTAAAAACTCCCTAAGGCACTCATACCATGCTCTAGGAGTTTGTTTGAGGCCATAAAGTGTCTTATGGAGTTTATACATAGTTAGAAAACTTAGGATCTTCAAAACCGAGAGGTTGCCCTACATAGGCTAGTTCATTGATATTTTTATTTACAAATACACTCTTGACATCCATTTGATAAAGCATGATATTATGATGATTAGCAAAAGCATGCAAGATTCTAATAGCTTCTAATCTAGCAACTGGGGCACATGTTTCCCCAAAATATAAACTTTTGACTTGTGTGTACCTTTAGGCCACAAGTCTAGCCTTGTTTCTCCTAGCTTGTCTATCTTTATCTTGTTTCTTGCAGAAGACCCACTTGGTCCCACTGATGTTTTGTCTTGGTCTTTTCACAAGATTCCAAACCTCGCTGTGGGTAAAGTTATTCAATTCTTCGTGCATTGCATCCACCCAATCTGGATCCTCCAAAGCTTCACCTACCTTGGAAGGTTCCAAAGAAGAAACAAATGAGTAAGTTCACAAAAATTAGCAACATGAGAACAGATTTGAGTGCCTTTACACATGTCACAAGAATTTGGTCGATGGGATGATCAAGTTGCAAGCTTCTATTGATCTGTGGATGGTTCGGTTGGTCTTGAGGAGGAACTTGAGGTAGGGCTTAAGGTTGACCATTGTCACTTTGAACTTGGGTCTCATCCACACTTTGGATCTCATCATGTGTCGATGTAGGAGGCTTCACTTGAGTTGATGACGTGCTCTCCTTCACCTCTATTTTTATCACTTCTTCTAGTGACATGTTCTTGATGACATTTTCTAACTCATCATCACCTATATCAATGAGAAAACTTTCTACTTGGAAGCCATTAGTTTCATCAAATTGTATGTCACACGACCCTTCAATTATACATGATGTATTGTTGAAGACTCGGTCAATTTGTAGCATATCCAATAAATAATCATTCATCACATTTAGGAACAAATTTAAAAAGACACTACTTCTTAAAGACATAGCACTTGATCCCAAAGACGCGGAAGCAAGATATATTTGGCTTCTTCCTGGTGATGAGCTCATATGATGTCTTCTTCAAGATTCGATGAAGATGCAAGCGGTTGATAGCATGGCATGCGGTGTTGATGGCCTTCACCCAAAAGTGGTCAGGGTCTTGTATCCGTCAAGCATTATCCTAAGCATCTCAATGAGTGTATGGTTCTTTCTCTCCACCACTCCATTTTGTTGTGGTGTGTAGACAAAGGAAACTCGTGCTTGACACCTTCTTCATGAAGGAACTCTTCAATGTTCATGTTCTTGAACTCAGTCCTGTTGTCACTCCTCACATTCTTGGTCTTCACCTTGCATTCAATTTGAGCTCTTCTTGTAAATTTCTTGAAGATCTTGTGTGTCACTCCCTTGCCATGCAAGAAGAACACTCAAGTGTGGTGAGAAAAGTCATCAATAATAACAAACCCGTAGGAGTTACCTCCTATACTCACATAGGTGACATGACTAAACAAATCCATGAGAAGAAGGCCAAGTGGCTTG
>JAGXJF010000221.1:0-105464 GCA_019208055.1 Stipa capillata
ACTCCATCGACCGACATGACCTCAACGTCCATCACGAATCTGTCATCCGACACAATCTCGACGTCCATCACAAATTTGTCATACGACACGACCTCGACATCCGTCACAACTCTGTCATCCGAGACGACTTCGATGTCCATCATGACTCCATCATCCAACACGACCTCGATGTCCATCACAACTCTGTCATCCGACACAACTCCAACGTCTATCTATGCTTCGTCATCCATGTGCACTCTAACACCCGCCTTCACCTCATACCAAGCACCTCTCGGAGCACAATTCACTAAAGATGCCCCCAAGATGCTTTAGAATATTCCATTAAGAGTATAGGGAAATGAACAAGATACTCCTGGTGATACTACATACCCAGGGTTATTACCATAAATTCCCTGGGGGCAACTTTGTAATTGCAGTCAAGCCAACCCTCACCGTATAAATAGGGGAGCCCGTTCTCTCATTTGAGGGGATTCTCTCCGAATAAAGCTTGTAATTTCCACATTTATTTGAAAAATACTTCAGGGAGGTGAAGGCAGCCCGCTCTGATCTACATATGAAGCACGACTCCGGCACGAACTCTACCCGGGCTGAGCACAAGATGAACAATGTAGCGCGTGAGCGATGTCCACGACACGAACGCGAGTTGGTTGGTCCCCCATTGCACCCTGATTGGTCCTTGTAGCCAAATGGGAGTGCATAAAATACATTGTCTAGGATTGCACCTACGACAAAACTGTAGGATTATGGGTAAACTATGATAGCATAACTCAAAATTTTCTACCATATAATCAAGGAACTACTGCAAGTTATAGATTACAAGATTACCACTAGACTTGTAGACCCATAGCAGAAGTAGACTCGATGTCACGCGTCGGTGCATTGAGTAGTCGTACTACCTCCTCCTCCTCCTCGCGGTTCGAGCGGATCATCCTAGCACCGAAGCAACGGCGCCTCTAAGGTATCCATGTGTACTCGACCAAAACCGTTGAGAGGGAAGTGGTAGCTTCTCACCAATTCAGCAGATGGAGGAAAAAACCAATGTGTAGATCCAATCTACAGAAGAGGAGGCAAAACTCATAAAGAACTCCACCAAAACTAAGGAGGAGAAGAGAAACAGGACTACCCTAGGTGTGGCCGAAACCCTAGGAGGTGGGACGGCTTGGGGTTAAGGTGTGTCCTCCTAGGCCCCTTCCATTCCTTTATATAGGGGCAACTAGGGGCCCCTCCTCTTTCCACAAGCAAGGTTGGACTAAACTACATTAGGGGAGGAAGGCTCATTTGCACCCACTATAGCCATTGCGCCTCCTCTCATCTTTCTTTATTTTCCTCTAGATCAAATCCATTTCCGATTTTGGTCCTTTAAGTGTGCGACCCTATGGGTTCATATAAATTGGACATGGTCCGAATACTCCTATTCAACCAATGATCGGTAGCGGCCCCTAGCAGGACGTGCCAACCCCAAATATATATAAAGATCATATCGGACGAACTTTTACAATGTCTAGTGCTATGCTTTTCCTTTTGCCTCATGATATTGGTCGAACTAGAGGCGAGCAAGTGTCATCCTTGTTTGGATAGCTCGACCACTCTTTCTCGATCTCATGACTCTGAGTCTCCGAACATGGTTAACTCTTTAGCCATAGCATGGCCATGCATTTTCTAATCTAAACACTCGAGATGCCTAGAGATATCTCTCTTGTTGTGTGGAGGGGCAAATCCCATCTTGATCGATCAAGCCTTGTAGCATGCTTCGTGAGAAATCCGAAAGCCACCTTTATAACTATCCAGTTGCGTAATAGCGTTTCACAACCCCTAAGTAAGTCATCCCACATCTCAAGAACATACAATGATCCTAGGTCTAAGGATATAGCATACACATTGTATATGAAACCAACTGATGACGTGAAGAAACCAACATTCCCGCAGTGTCTCATGTGGATTGATCCAACCCCATGTTTTCTAACATGTGTCCATATTATTGGTTTGATATCTCCATATCTATGACCTGCAAAACATGGTCATCAACCAATACATATGCTAGTCTATACATACCTGTCCTCATATGTTTACCAACTAGGGATCCTTTTAGAATAATCATCCTATAGTAATTATGGAGTTTCACAAACAAGTCACATACTTGTCAATCCACATTAATGATATTATTTGTCAAGCCACATTAATGATATTATTCAAGGACAACATAGTGATAAATCATGAACATAGGGAAATACAATCATCTCTATGATTGCCTCTAGGGCATATTTCCAACAAGAACTGCATGTGTATGATTTACTTTTGGTATTAGCATTTGATAATCTCCTATTCACCCTCCCTCTAGTCGATAGCCTAGATCCTTTAAGTTGGTATCAGAGCCTCGTCTCTCATATCTTAGGTTTCACCACCTAGAGAGATAGGATATCTTCTAGCGAGGGGATGCATGTGAGGAGAGGTCCATACTTTGATGATTCAAACTATGCTCATTGAAAATGCAAAATGAAGATGCATTTAATGGCCATTAGTCCAAGCATATGGCATATTGTTGTTGATGGTTATGAAGAGCTCAATGAAGGTAAGTTCACCAATAGTGATCACCATAACATGCACCTCAATGCCCAACAATAAACGCCATCTTCAACATATTGAGGCCAGATGAATTCAACTGGATGAGCACACTTGAGGATGCCAAGATCATATGAAACACGCTCATGGAGATCCAAGAGGGAACTTCTTCCGTCAAGGAGTCCAAGCTCAACATTCTAGGAAGCAAGCTCAATCGCTTCATCATGATGGAGAATGAGGGTGTGAACAAAATGTTCATCCCCTCAATCACATTGTGCACGAGTTCAAGTTCCTTGGATGCCTAGAGATCAACAACCACTTTGTCATCAAGAAGATGCTACAAGCTCTCTCACCCAAGTATGAATACTTAGTGATGCTCATTCGTGAGAGGGACGACTTCAAGAAGTTGACTCCCACCGAGGTGCTTAAAAGAACCATCATTCATAAGATGCCAATCCAAGACAAGGATGAGCTCGTGGCCTCCAACTCAAGCCTCAAGAAGAACATCACTTTGAAGGCCAAGAATGTTGTCAAGGATGACTCAAGGGACAATGAAGAAGATGAGGAATTTGATGAAGAAGACATCACTCTATTTGCGAGAAAATTCTCCAAGATGTTCAAGAAGGGTGGTGCCGACAAGTTCATCAGCAAAGAAACAAGACACAAGTACTTGAAGGATATAAAAAAGAAATTCACCAAGAGGGCATGCTTTGAGTGCGGCAAGACTCAACACTTCATCGCCAATTATCCCAACAAGAAGGATGAGAAGAAGAAGAGGTATAAGAAGAAGGAGTGTTGTGGGAAGGGAAAGTTTGTCAAGAGGAACCACTACAAGGCTGAAGCCCATGTTGACAAAGAATGAGATTCCAATTATTCAAGCTTCGACTCCGACTCCGATGATGATGGTATTGCCGATCTCACCATGGCAAGTCGAAGATCTGCCAAGTCCCTCTTTGACCACTCAAGTGATGATGAGGCACCTATTTGTCTTATGACAAAGGGGTCAAAGGTATCACAAACTACCAAGTCTCTAATGTATGATGATAGTGATGATAATTTTCTTGATGATCTTGATTATTTGAGTATGCCTAGTTCTGATGCTCTTGTTGCCACTCTTGAGAAGTAAGAGGCGTTGCTTGTGAGGCAGATAGAAAAAAATGAGGTCCTAACCCTTAAGCATAAAGAGCTTAAGGTCTCATATCGTAGACTTGAAAAGTCTCATTATGAGCTTAGGATTGTTCATAAAATTCTTGGGCTTCAGAACATCAAGAACAAACAAGATTATGAAACTCTTAAGATATGTCATGATATCCTAAAGGGCAAGCATCTCTCTCTCCTTCACAAGCAATCTACTCATCTCAAAAGAGTTAGAAATGACATGTCCTAAGTGTGCTTCCTTATCCATGGATTCTCCTACTATTGCTCATGTTGATGTTACTAGTGCTTCAAACCCCATATTATATGAAGCAACAGGCGTGAATGAGAATGCTAGGTTGAAGGCTCAACTCCAACATAGTTTACTCAAATTCTACAAGGGTAGTAATGTCCTCAAGGAGATATTGAGCCACCAAAAAGAGAACTTCAACCATGAGGGTTAGGCTTTGCCCCAAGGTTCAACGACAACTGTCTGGGATGAACCCCTCGACAATATCCGAAGACTATGTTTGTGCAAGCAAAGGAGAAGCAAGTCAAGCTTCCACTTTTGAGAGTCATTTGGCTAAAAGGGGTCATCCTAATCTTATTGGTCATTTTAATGCTTCTTATGTGCTTAGGAAGAGAGAATGATAAGATCCAAGCCAACATTGTTGGTGTTAAGATTTGTGATCATGTTAGGAAGAGTTCCATTTGGATGCCTAAGGCTCTTGTGTCTAACTCTCAAGGACTCAAAAAGGTATGGATACCTAAACAAGCCTGATTTGTTGTGTCTAAGATTAGCAATCATGTTAGGAAAAGTTGGCTGCTTTATATTAGATGCACAAATCATATGGCTAGAGGGAAGGACATGTTCACCCCATTCAATAGTAGAGGGTCACCACATGAGAACATTAATTTTGGCAATAATGCAAAGGAAAAGATAATGGGGTTAGGTAAAATTGCTATCTCAAATGATC
This sequence comes from Stipa capillata, assembly GCA_019208055.1. Classification (NCBI taxonomy): domain Eukaryota; kingdom Viridiplantae; phylum Streptophyta; class Magnoliopsida; order Poales; family Poaceae; genus Stipa; species Stipa capillata. The sequence continues at coordinate 4,671 of JAGXJF010000221.1, forward strand.
TATTTATTTCCAATATTTTGCTTGTGAAGTCAAAATTTCATCGACACCAAGTATCTCTTCCATCGGCACCAAGTATCTCTTCCATGGGGTTAGGTAAAATTGTTATATCAAATGACCTATCCATTTCCAATATCTTGCTTGTGAAGTCAAAATGTCATCGGTACCAAGTATGTCTTCCACAACAAACAAGATGAGGACAGACAAGTCATGAGGAACAAGGCTAGAATGGTGGCCAAGGGTACACAAAGTCAAAGGTTTTGATTTGGGAGACTTATTCCCCAGTTGCTAGACTAGAATATCATGCTTTATCAAACATATGTTAAGAGTGCATTCTTAATGGCAAGATCAATGAATTAGTCTATGTCCGCCGGGTTTTGAAGACCCTAATTTTTCCAACCAAGTATACAAGCTCCATAAGGTACTATATGATCTCAAACAAACTCCTCAAGCATGGTATGAGTACCTTAAGGAGTTCCTACACAAAAAGGGCTTCAAATCCAGAAAATTGATTCCACATTGTTTGCTAAGTTTGTTCATGGTGACCTATTTGTTTGCCAAAAATGTGTGGATGATATCATATTTGGGTCTACCAATAATGCATTTAGTGAAGGGTTCGACAAGATGATTCGACAACTTTCAGATGTTCATGATGGGGGAGTTGAATTTCTTCCTAGGACTATAAGTCAAGCAACTCCAAGATGGGACGTTCATAAGTCAAGGCAAGTACATCAAGGACATGCTCAAGAGGTTTGACATGGACAAAACCAAGCCTATCGACACTCCCATGCAAACCAATGGCCATGTTGACCTCAATGTGGAAGGTAAACATGTGGATCAAAAGGTATATCGATCCATGATTGGCTCTCTTTTCTATCTTTGTGCATCTAGACCCAATATCATGCTAAGTGTGTGCATGTATGCTACATTTCATGCCACTCCTAAGGAATGCCACCTTGTGGCTGTCAAGAGAATCCTTAGATATCTAGTTCACACACCCAACCTAGGTTTATGGTATCCCAAGGGTGCTAGTTTTGATCTTGTTGGATATTCAGATTCAGGTTATGCGGTTCAAGGTTGATAGGAAGTCTACATCTGGCACATGTCAATTCCTTGGTAGATCCTTAGTGTCATGGTGATCCAAAAATAGAACTTGTAGCCCTATCCACCATTGAAGCAGAGTGCATCTCCATAGGTAGTTGTTGCTTTCAATTGCTTTCGATGAGGCAAACTTTGAAGGATTTTGGCGTTAATTTAAATGAAGTGACTCTTTTGTGTGATAATAAAAGTGCAATCAAGATAGCCTACAATCCTGTCCAACACTCTCATACCACGCACATAGATAACTGATTCCTTAGAGATCACGTAACTAAAGGAGATATATCTTCACAAAGCCCTTAGATGAGCATAGCTTTTGTGAATTGAGGAGTGAGTTAAATATTTTGGGTTTCTGAAACATTGCTTGAAACCTCGAACATGTTTGCTTTGTTTGATATTTGGAGCTTAAGATGTGTGAACACACTAAGATGGAGTATTGTTGTCTCGATGAAAAATTACATTTCATAAAGTGTGAACAAAAATATATTTTTGTGTTTTATTATCCTTAGGGTGCTAGATTTGCAAAAATGTGAGCATTTGAATCATAGGATCTCATATTTTTAATATATAAAGGTCCTAGTGCATAATTCCAACTCATACATGGTGGTAACATCGCAAAACATCACCATCTTTGGTTCTTTATGACTTGTTTGCTTTCTCAGATATTTGGTGAATTTGAGCATTTTTGCTCTATTTTTACCAAGAGTTTGAGTTAATTTTCTCCAATTTCCATCCAAATTGTTGCTTTGATTGATTGGTTGTTCTTCAACTAGATGTGAAATGGGCTTGCTCTATCTAAACTCCCATAAAAATTCTTTCAAATCTACACATTCGAGCTTTTGATCTAAAACTTAGAGCTTTCGTCTTTTCTCGGAGCTTCTGAGATTCAATTTTGTGCTTCCAGTAGACAAACTCGATATTTCTGAATTTTTTTGGAGTGTCCAAGAACCACCACTGTCACGTCACTTAGGGTTTCTAGAGCCTCCAATTTTCCCAGAGCCTCCAAGGTCATTTTACTCAACTTTAGTACGCGATCCGAAACTTTCGAGATTTTTGCCGGAGCTTCCGAGATCTGCAGTGCACTCAAAATATGTCCTTCCAAGTTTATGGTTTGGTTCTCCAAAATTCTCGGAACCTCTGACATTTCTCGACATCTCCAAGTTCTAAGCCAAACCATTTTTCACTTAAGGGCTCAGGCACACAACTGAATCGTAACTCAGAACATTTGACTTCCCCCACGCACCTCTGAACTCTTGTGACTCTTAGTGCCGCCGCTGCTCCCGTGCCTCCTCTCGTCGTCGCTGGTTTCCAGCTCGACCATGCCAGTCCAAAGCTAACTGCTATTGACCATGCACCACTGATACTAGATCTTCTCACTGCCCACCTCCGCCATAGCAGTGCCAGCCACCACCAGGTTAGGGCCGGCTGCAGGATCCGTGACCTCCTTCGACGATTCCTCTGTTGTGCATCAATCCTCAATGTCTCCTTTTGTTTCACACTAGAATTGATCAAACTCTTGTAGAAAATCACATAAAATAGCCCCAATTCCTTTGTGCGGTTAGACTTAGAAACCCTAGATTTCAATGCAACTTGAAACTTTCAAACAATTTCCCAAAGCTTCTGATTTCTTCCTTGCTCTTTGAGCAGAAGAAAGTTGGAACCCCCGAGAATAGTTCAGAACCTCTAGAAATCTGAGGTTTTCCCAGAATGTCCGACTATGCACTCCGGCTGGACAGAAACACAAACTTGGAAATTCTGAGAAATGTGTCCAGGGCAGTTTCTAGAGGTTTCGACTTTGATCTCGGAACCTCTGAGTTTTAGTGGAAACTTTTGTGCTTCAATGTATACTTATCACATGCTCTTATCTACTCTATTTCACAGGTCAGAATGAGTTCTAAGAGTCATCAAAGCAATGAGTAGTCCAACGAGAGCTTGCCTCTCTCACCTCAAATGAGTGACTCTTCTTCAACAAGATGGAGATATGTGAGGAAGGTGAGACCGAGGTCATCTCCTAAAACCACTGCTATTGCTCATCTTGGAGAAGTGGAGTTGCCTCTGGTGTGTCCATCCCTGGGATAAAAAGGACTCAAGGGCATTCTCCATCGTCTACTCCCAATAGACACTGAAGATGATGAAGATGATGATCAAGAGGAGCCGGAGTCTCCCAAGTCACGCAAAGCTTGATTTGCTCGAGAGTACCAAGCAAGGAAAGAAGGAAGCTATAGCTAAGGCAGAAGACGAGGCCACCAAAGCAGAGGTTGCCAAACCCGAGGCCACCAAAGCAAAGGCTACAGAGGCAGCAAGGATAACTAGTGCAACAGCAAAAGCAGAAGGAAAGTCTTCCCCTCCTCCACCTCACAGAAATACAAAGAGGGCGGCACACAGGTCACCTCCTCCAGTCAAGAAGCCTACCATCAAGAAGGGCAAGGGCAAGCTTCCTCCATAGCCTTTAACTCAGCAAACCCCAACTATGCACAAAGCACGGATGCATATGGACCCCGAAGAAACAGAGGCTACCACCTCAATTACTCTTGCCCCTATCAGACATCTTCTCAAACAGGGCAGGGTTCTGAGAGTAGCAGTCGACTACAAGACCTCTCCAATGAAGATCTTAGAAGATCCGGTGGAAGGAAAATCCATATGAGTATGCACGAAATGCAATAGACTCACTTCTAGTCCCTTGTTTAGTAGGACTACTATGAGTCTGTTATTCACTTCAAGAAGGACACAGTTATCCACCAACTCTTACTCGATTTTCAATATCTTTAGCAACATGCCTACTTTAGGCAAGTTATCAAGGATTCTGATGCACATGGTCTGATCTAGCTATTGAGTATGCGACAGGACTGGAATGAAGAACTCATCATCCAGTTTTATGTGACTCACCATGTTGAGCACAAGTCAAGGAGGATTCATTGCATTACACATAGTCATCACTATAGCTACACCTTCAACGAGTTTGCCGAGACACTTGGTCTAGAAGGGATGGACTCACCCAAGCCTTGCATCCATGATTCCAAGAGGTCCCTCGAGGCCAATTAGCTTCAACCGCTCTATGAGCCTGGAATAGTTTTTGAGCTTGGGAAGTGCGGAGTACCTGGTTTTAAGGACCGGATAGACCCTCATGCTTACTATACTGGTTCCATGATCAGTAGCCAGTACGCACAAGTTGCCTTGAATATAACAATCATATAATGATACATAGTCTGATACATTGACCGGCAAGGTCTTTAGGTTACACACGTGGCCTATTGGCCGAATTCAAAGAGTTCTGCAATAGAAAATAAGTTACATGTGGTTGGCGCCCATCCGTATGCCATACCTGATAGGAAACCGATTGGGGTAAGCCCTAGCCCTCGTAGTCGCTATCGTCTTCGGAGATGTACTCCTCCTGTCTGGCCAAATCAACAAGCCAGATGAGTGCACTGAATGCACTTGCAAGCAATCCCACAGGAGGTGTATAACGAGTATATATTCATGCAGGGTTTATTTTCAAATGAGACATACTAGCCTAGGTTGCATATTGTGCAGAAAGTAAGCCTTTATTAATAATACGGTAGTAGATTGAAAAGCATTTTGACAAACCTCGTCCGATGAAAAATTCAATGAGATGTTAGATAACAGCTATCGCCTCCCACAGCTTCACACCAATCATTCATACCAATTTCCTCGCACCACCATCACGTGGCACAACCTCAGTCGCACTTCTACGGCTCCTACTACTGATGCATAGCTCATACCACACAGTGCGGGCACATCATGCCCATGTCCTTAATTCCATGACCCATATTTTAAAACAAAATTAGTCTAATCAGGGTGTGGCCTAAACCAAGTTATGTCCATGACCGCGGACGCGGCTATTCGAATAGATTTTTAATACTCTGCAGCGGTTGTATAGCTTTACCCACAAGATGTGGTCCTCCCTTGTTGCCAGAGCTCGATGAGCACACTTCACGAGGTGTACCGGCAGGGATTACACAACGAGACCTTTCTGTCCACTTAGCCCTAACGACGAACCCGCCAGATGAGCCGTTCTCGCACTGCTTGCTAAACCGCACCACAATGCCAACTTGTCTTTGTGTCGAACAACTTCCTACGCTAAACTGCGAGAAGGCTCTCTGGAGTCTACCCACTCTCTGCACTTTCTACCTTTCACTCACGGGTTCGTACGCTACTACCAAATAGAATACTTGGTCGAGTCATTCCCATAAAGGACATGTGGATGTACGATATAAACTTGGCCGGGCGGCACTTAGATTCAGCCCTTAACCGATCCGAGCAAGACTCCCATTTAATCCTAAGTCTCACAGGACTGGATTACTAACAATGCCACAAAAGGCATCCTCATTCCAACAACCATCCTCCCCAACACCAACTTATATCTCTCACCCGAATCCAAATCAACTCCGGTTTGATTTAGGGCTTTGTCGGAAAAACTTTTCACAAATAACTTTCCCCATGACGATGGACACCTCCCCGAGGCTCCATCCTTCACACGAATAAGTATGTCATATGCTGTATCCAAAATTTTATTATCATCAAGCTGGTACTAGCTTAAGCTACAATATCCTAAGTTCCCGATGGCGTTACCATGCCGCTAGAGGGAATAATCCTAGGTCGACAAGGACAGATATATCGATCACATGCAATAATAGGTCATAGCTACGTCTAATACAAAATATTAGCATTATCAACATAGCATTCAGGGTTCGCAATCAACAGAAGTAAGTTTGAAATATAGGGTTCAACATGATCAAGGCGAGGATGCTTGCATCACGAGTTGGAGTACTGGTATTCGCCCTGTAATTGATTCTGCGGAAATCTGGATTCCTCCTCGAGGGGATCCGGTGCGTCGGCAACTACACGTTAAAAGGATGACAAATAAACAAGGTGTCGAGAACTCCAAATGAGAACCAGAAGATGCACATGAAATGCCCATGCCATGATTTTTGACCTAGGGAACATTTTTTTTGCGGTCTCTAGGGTTTTAGGTTACGAAGGAGGTTCTTACTCGAAGTTATGTGAGCAACCAAGGGTAATGAGCTCCTTCCTCTTTCTCGTTTTAGGTGGGTGGAGGTTACAGCTTAGTCTGGAGGTGAATAGGTGGCACGACATCCAAAGTTCTTTTATAAAGTTTTTAACATTATGCTGACACATACATATCATGAAATAATGGTACCATATGGGGGAGTCACGATTTCGAGGTTTTGTTAGGAATTGGGTCGATTCCTCGACTTATATAGGTTACGGAGGAGATCTCGAGTGTAAAAAATATGCACAACCTAGAGCACTACGGTTCGGGAATTATTTTTATTCCTATTAAGATTTAAAGAAAAATCATTTTCTTACACATACCAAGATAATTCTCTGTCCCTATTTAAAATAGTTTGAAATTCAAAATTGTATTTGAATGAAAAGGTGGGAAATGTTTTTCTGATTCTGGAACCGGCTTAGTTTCTCAAAAAACCGGCTGAAAAGGTACTGAACCAGTCGAACCGAAATAAAACCGGGCTGGAAATTAATACACCAGAGAAACCAACTTAAATGTCTTCAATGTGCTGGAGGTGGGAAACGGCGGAGGAGAAAGATTAAATGCGCAATGATTATGTTGAAAACAGGAACTCGGATGAGACAAATTAAATGCGCATTAAGTGGTTTGAGGCGGGAAATTGTTGGGACGCCTTCATTAATCCCGACAGCGGGCCAGGCGTGGGACACGGGGCCCATTGTCAGTGGGTCCTTACCACTTACCGGTTTGAACAAAAAATAAAATGGTGTGGCCCCACCTGGCAGCAGGACAGAGGAGGAACGGTTTCGTGCCGCCGCTCAAGACTGGACTGGGGCGGCCGTGGCGGCTTCCCTCCGGTGAGGATTTGGGCGTCCTCGAATCCGTGGACGCCTCGTGAAATTGGTTAGGAAATTTGGAAAAGAGAGAGGTGGGGAATAAGGTAGCGGTGAGGAATTAGCTCAAGCGGCTTGGCATGGCTCGATTAGATGCGGGTCAGAGGTGGCGGGTGGAGTTGCCGTCGCTGAGGAAGAAGGTGGCTCGGGACAGCGATTGGGAGTTGCGGTGGCTATTAGAGGGAGAGAGCAGGGTGTGGGGGTGGGGAGGAACTCCGGGGGCTGTTTATATAGTGAAAGATCATCTAGGCCCTAATATGGTTTTGATGGTTAATGGCAACTTAAACTGGAATCTAATGTTTACAATGAGTGTAAGCAGAGTTTACAGGTTCCATGAAGAAGGATTATCCAATGAAGGATGGTCACCAAAAAGGGTACAAGGTGGTTTCAAGGACAAAGAGATGGCTGTGCTAGGCAACTGTGTCACAGCTGAGAAGAAGCCGGTGCTGTGCAGAGAGCTGCAAGCAAGGTGATGGTGGCTTGATGCGTCAAGGGCCGTGACTTCAGTTGGTGGCAGGTAAAGCCTAGATTTGCTAGTTTCTTTGAGTCCATAGGAATCACCCGTACTATCAAGAGGGATGAAACAGTAGCAGTTGTCTAAGGGAACCTTGCTCATTGCTCAGAGTGTTGGTCAAGGGGATTGATCTTTTGAGGTCAATTGCCCTGTGTCAATAGCTTTGCACAAAGTATGAAGCTATTTTGTATTAGTGCTCTGCAGTACTAACAGTGAAAACCCTAGAGCTTTAGGCACCTGTGTGACACAGCTGTGTCACAGGTGGTCTTCTGCTCTATGACTCAGGTACATCTCTGTACCAGGGGAGAGCTTGAAAATGCTAAGGTACCTACACTGCGATAGGCAGTCTGATGTGTCAGAAGTCTGTCGGAGGTTCTCTCCTTATAGGTATTAGAGTTTGACATATGCTGAGGGCATGTCATGTGCCAGGACCGGGCTGAGTAGTGCGGCTATCAGCTAAGGGTTCACCTGTGTGTGCTGCCGGTGACACAGGTGTCGGTCTGCCTGAGCCGGGTACAGTTGGGCGTAGTGTGTAGCTGTGTCACCGGTGGCTGACACCGGTGGCTCTCTTAATCCTACGTGGCAACAGGGTAACGGTCAGGTGCCTGAGGACCCTATATATAGGGGACCAGGGGAGGACTTCGTCCTCAACCTTGCTTAAACCAGTGAATCACATACGACCGTTGCAAAGCCTCCAACCACTCAACAAGAGCTAAAAGCCTAAGGGTCAGTCCGAGTGAGTTTGTGAGCTTTGAGCACGAGCAAAGGTTCCTCCAAGAGATTGCTGCTGCATCATCTGTTACTCTTGGAGTGTCTGCTCCTAGATGGGTGTAGGAGTTGCTGATATCACCCAAGCTTGTGTGGGCTGAATCAGTAAGTTTGTGAAGGAGCATCGAGGTCATCCTGCTGCAAGGCAAAAGGACCTCCACAAGCAAGGAAGAGGCCTGAACGTCAGGTACTCGGAGGACAAGCACGATTCAGTGCTGACTATCTCTTCGGAGTAGTCTCTCCAACGGAGACGTACCTCTCTGAAAAGAGTAGGGAACTTCGGGATAAATCCACTTGTCTTTCTCTGAGTGCTTAGTCTAATCCTTCTCACGAGGAATTTCAGGAAATTTTATAGGAAGAAGAAGCAGTTTGGGTCTACTGAGAGGTTCAGAGGAAAGAAACCATCCAGAGACAACAAATGCTTTGAGTGTGGCAAGGAAGGCCACTTTGCAGCTGATTGTCCAGCAAAGAAGAAGGACAACAACCATTTCAAGAAGAAGAAGGACTTCAATGGCAAGAAGAAAACCTTCAACAACAAGCACACAGCTCATCTCAAGAACAAGGCCACTGCCAGAGCCTATGTGGGACAAGCTTGGGTATCAGATGACTCTGGCTCAGAGGGAGAGTCAGAGGACGAAGAATAGGTAGCTGGGATTGCTATCAACCTGCCTGATGGACCCAGCTGTGACACAGCCAGGTCACACAGCTCCATGCTGAACTTCAAGGCTGATCAAGCTCCATCCACTCCTGCTCCCTTATGCCTCATGGCTAAGGACTCTAAGGTATTAACTGAAGATGATTTTCCTGATTATGCTGAACTAATGGATATCTTAGAGAGAACAAAGAAGGGTTACTGCAGGGAGAGGAAGGAGAACATATCCCTTAGGGATAAACTGAGGGAGCTAAGAGAGACCTGTGATGAAGTCACAGATGACAGGGAGAATCTCAGGTTGGATCATGAGAACCTAGAATAGCTCATGAGAAGCTTAGATCAGCACATGAGCTTCTCCTCAAGGAGCATGAAGAGTTAAAGGCAAAGCATGCCACATGCATTGATATTTCTGATAATATTGCTGAAGCTATGCCTTTACCTGCTCCCACTGTCATAGAATCATGTTTAAACTATGCCAGCAAAATAAATATCCTAACATCTACACGTGGAGTAGTAGATAACTCTAAAGAGGCCTCAACCTCCAATGTTACTAACTCTGCGGATGCAGCTGAGCACAACAAGCTCAAGGAGGAGCTAGAAGAGCTTAAGAGGCTCATGAGAAAAGGCCTGTGCAGTGCCAACATTGGCATGACGAACTACCAGCTTATAAGAGCTGAAATGTTAAAGAAAAATGAAGGCCGAAGAGGCTTGGGTTACTCTGCCTCTACTGCTAAAGATAAATTGCCTGCTGTCACTAACACCTGTCTTGCAGCAAAATTTGTGAAACAGGCAGGAACTAATGACAACAAAAGTGTTGCTCATGTGCAGAGAAAGAGGAATGAAGCAATCATTCCCTCTAACCCAGGCTATGTTCTGCAGAAGAACATGAAAGGAAGAATAGTGGCCAAGTATGTAAGTCGCAAGCACTTGGCAAAATGGTTACCTGCCATCTGGGTGCCAAAGGCTACACTTGCCGGTGTCACCGGTGGTTTACACAGCTGTGTACCCACCAGTGTCACAGGTAGATCTGATAGGTCACTAACTCATGTGTCTAAGGTTACAGGTGATTGCCAGCCAAAGAGGATCAAAGTCATATCATCTGTTGCTGATGCTGCTAACCTTAAACACAAATATGCTATCTATACTTCTGCTACTTCTGCTTATGATAAAACTGCCAAGGGAACCAAACATGTTTGGGTCCCTAAGTCTCATCACTAATCTTGCAGGGAACTGTCTCCAGTGGGACTGATTGGGTTGTGGACAGTAGATGTACACAACATATGACTGGAGGCAGGGAGGAGTTTGTAGAGATCACTAGTGAAAATCTTCCAAGCAAATATGTGATCTATGCAGACAACTCTAAAGGAAAGGTAAATGGCATTGGTAAAGTTGCCATATCTGAGAATCACTCCTTATCAAATGTAATGCTTGTTGATCAGATAGGCTATAGTCTGATGTCTGTGTCACAGCTGTGTGACACAGGCATGAAAGTTACTTTCTATCCTGATAAGGTTATAGCTTCCAAACTATCTGATGATTCTCAAGTGTTTGAAGGATGCAGGTCTGGTAAGCTATACACTGTAAATTTCAATGAACAGCCTGCAGCAGCTCCATGGTGTCTAATGGCAAAGACCAGTGCCGGATGGCTGTGGCACAGGCGGCTAGGACATGCTGGGATGAAGCTTCTAAACAAGCTGAGCAAACATGACTATGTTATAGGCTTGGAGAAGGTAAAGTTTGAAAAAGACAAGCCCTGCAGTGCATGTCAAGCTGGCAAACAAGTTGGAGCTGCTCATCGACCGAAGAACATCATGACTACTTCCACTTCCTTCGAGCTCATTCATATTGACCTCTTTGGTCCAACAACCTATGAGAGCTTAGGAGGTAACAAATATGGCTTTGTCATTGTAGATGATTTCTCTAGGTATACTTGGGTGTTCTTTTTGAAGGAGAAGACACAGGTGTACAAGAAATTCAAGCATCTCATTGTTAGAGTACAAAATGAGTGGAAGGTAAACCTAGTGAAGGTCAGGAGTGACAATGGGAGTGAATTCAAGAACTCCAAGGTGGAAGCATTTCTGGACAAGCATGGAATCAAGCATGAATTCTCAGGTCCATATGCTCCACAACAAAATGGAGTAGTGGAAAGGAAGAACAGAACCTTGATAGAGATGGCAAGGACCCTACTGGATGAGTACAAGACTCCACCAAGATTTTGGGCTGAAGCTGTCAATACTGCCTATCACTCTATCAACAGGATATATTTACATCCACTACTCAAGAAGACTCCTTATGAATTGCTCACCAACAGCAAACCTAACATATCATACTTCAGAGTATTCGGTTGTAAGTGCTACATTCTTAGGAAAGACAAACGCCTAACTAAGTTTGAAGCTAAATCTGATGTTGGTATATTCCTTGGTTATTCCACTAATTCCCATGCCTATAGAGTCTTTAACACTTCCTCTAAGGTTGTTGAAGAATCTATAGATGTGGATTTTGATGAGTCTTATGGCTCTCAAGGAGAGCAAGTTGCTATTGATGTAGGAAATGAGGATATTGTAAAGAAGTCCACTGGTGAGATCAGACCCACCATCAAGGAGGAGCCTGCCTCACCAAGTGATCAAGAACCCTCTTCTTCATTAATTCTTGAAGACATTGGATTTCAAGATATAGAGTTCGAGTGCAACCCAGCCAATGATCAGCTGGACTCAGAAGCCTGCATGCACCCAGCTATGTCACAGGAAGAACTACCGGTGTCACAAGCAACTCCATCAGCTGTGACACAGGCAGTTAACCCAGATCTCCCTGTGATCAGCCGGCTACAGAAGGATCACCCTGTGGACAACATCATCGGTGTCATTAATAGGGGAGTGACCACTCGATCTCGAATTGCTAATTTTTGTGAGCATTACTCCTTTGTCTCAAATGTTGAACCCAGGACCATAGGTGAAGCTCTAAAGGATGCTGACTGGATCAATGCCATGCATGAAGAGCTCAATCAGTTTGAAAGAAATGAAGTATGGTCACTGGTGGAAAGACCTGAAGATCATAATGTGATTGGAACCAAATGGGTCTTCAGGAACAAGCAAGACACTAATGGACTGGTGGTAAGAAACAGACCCAGACTTGTGGCTCAAGGGTTCACACAAGTAGAAGGTCTGGACTTTGGAGAAACATTTACTTTGGAGAAACATTTGCTCTAGTAGCAAGACTTGAAGCCATCAGAATCCTATTAGCATATGCTGCTCATCACAATATCAAGCTTTACCAAATGGACGTTAAGTCAGCATTTCTGAATGGTAAACTTTCTGAACTTGTATATGTTGAGCAGCCACCTGGTTTTGAAAATGACAAGAAACCATACCATGTCTATAAACTGCACAAAGCACTCTATGGTTTAAAACAAGCACCAAGAGCATGGTATGATACATTGAAAGAATTTCTAATCAGCAATGGATTTAAAATGGGCTTAGTTGATACAACTCTATTCACTAAAAGAAATGAAAAAGAATTATTTGTGTGCTAAATTTATGTCGATGACATAATATTTGGCAGTACTAACCATTCTATGAGTGAAGATTTTAGCAAGCTGATGACCAAGAGATTTGAGATGTCTTTGGATGGAGAACTCAAGTACTTCCTAGGACTTCAGATCCATCAACTAAAGAAAGTGACTTTCATCTCACAAGAAAAGTTCACCAAAGACATCATCACTAAGTTTGGCATGAAGGATGCAAAAGGTATACACACTCCCATGCAAACTAATGGCCATCTAGATCTAAACACTGAAGGTAAGTCTGCTGATCAGAAGGAATTTAGATCCATGATAGGCTCTTTGCTTTACCTGTGTGCATCTAGGCCTGATATTATGCTTAGTGTTTGCATGTGTGCTAGATTCCAAGCTAACCCTAAGGACTGTCACAGAGTGGCAGTCCGCAGGATTCTGAGATATTTAATTCACACTTCAGGGTTTGGTTTGTGGTACCCTAAAGGTGCAAACTTTGAGGTATATGGCTATTCTGATAGTGACTATGCAGGGTGTAAGGTTGACCGAAAAAGCACCTCAGGTACCTGTCAATTTCTAGGGTACTCATTAGTGTCCTGGTCATCCAAGAAACAAAACTCAGTAGCCCTTTCCACTGTAGAAGCTGAGTATATTGCTGCTGGTAGTTGTTGTGCTCAATTATTATGGATGAGGCAGACCTTGAAATATTTCAGCATATCTTTTAATCAAGTACCCATCTTCTGTGATAATGAAAGTGCAATCAAGTTAGCCAACAACCCAATACACCACCAAAGATCCAAACACATAGAAGTGAGGCACCACTTCCTTAGAGACCATGTAGAAAAAGGAGATATACAGCTGTGCCATATAAGGATTGAAAAATAATTAGCTGATATATTCACCAAGCCCTTAGATGAGACTAGGTTCTGTGCCCTGAGGAGTGAATTGAATATCATTGATGTCTCTAACCTGCAGTAAAAGGTTTTGGCTTGGTGTCCAGCTGTTGTGATTTCATCTTAATCATTTGCATCATTATACCTGTGTCACCCACCTGTCTCACAGGTGTGTGCATTGCATCATGCTGAAATCATATCTTGTGGACTGTAAAGTACACTCTTATGTGTACAAGTTTTTGTCTAGATCAACTCATGTCAGTTTTAGCTTTGCTTGATTGCTTTTCTGGCAAGCTGACACTGAGAAGATCATTTAAGGACCCTCTGATAGTGCTAATGCTTTCTCTCTTATCTAAATCAATCTATCATGGTGTTCACTAGATGAAATACTTATCGCCTGAGCTGTGCCTCAGGTGAATGCTTTCAAATTCTATAGGCCAGGATATTCATCTCTTCCACCTGTGTCACAGGTCCTTATGTCAGCTGTGACACAACCACTTTATAACCCTCCAGCCTATATAAAGAGTTGCTGCGTTCCCACAGAAACCGCTTCCAACTCAAAACCTTCGAACTTCCACTGTGCGCCAAATTTACGAGTTCTCATCGTTCTCGCCAATTTCGCTCTTGAAATCTTTTCAACAAGTTGGAGGAAGCATTCCGTGGATCTCTAACGCTGATTCTTCCGCAGAAAAGCGCAATCTCAATCAAAGTAAGCCTCTGCAAAACCCTACTTTGCGCTCAGTTCATGTTCTTGGTCTTGATAGTCCAATCCAGTAGCGCATTGTTCTCTATTAGGGTTGGTCTTACTCTTGTGCTGTCATTAGAACTCATCTAGTTTGAGAACAATCAGCAAATCCTTGTCAAACTCAAAATTCCATGAATTTGCTGTCCGTCCCCGCACATAGCTGTGTCACCGCTAGAGTCTCACTTGTCACACAGGTGTGCCTATTCAACAGGCTAAGACCTCGGTAAAGCCTCAAGTCTTCACCTGTGTCCTCTAATCCTGACACAGGTGTCTAACACAGTTGCTTCTATGCATCAAATGAACACCTTTTACCTACTTCTATCTTATCTATCTCATTTCTACAGATGTCTTCAGATTCTGAAAGAGCTGATAGTGGTATGAAGTGGTCTGATCCAGAGGAATCTTCTAAAGAAATAGTCATTTCAGATTCTGATCAGGAAAGAGAGAGGCTGAGACAGAAAGAGGAGGCTGCAGAGAAAAGAAAGGCAAGCCAAAGGGCTTACAGGCAGAGAGTAGCTGCTGGAAAGAAAGTAGCTGCTTCTAAGACTGGACCTCAGTGTGCTCCATCCAAAAGGACAAGATCCTCAGCTACTGTTGAGCATACATCTCTGGGAAAAGAGGCTGCTAAGAAAGGAAAGAAGATAGCAAAGAAAACCTCAAAGCCATCTATTGAAGATGTAGTGTTGCCAAGAGGCACACTCACAATCAGGGAACCAATCCCAGAGCCTAAAGTGTCTCAAGAAGATCTTGAGCATGATCAGATGATTCTCAATGATTTGGATGAGCTGGTAGCTCAGATGAATGAAGTAACAGATGAAGAGGCCAAGAAGAAGCTGACCACTATCTACACTACCAAAAGCTTCGAGCTTTCAGAGGCTGCAATGCCTGTTTCAAGGGGCATTCCTATTCCTACAGAACAAGATAAAGCAATCTTAAGGGACATTGCAGACCTGCACAAGCAGCTACACTCAACATCTTCTCATTCTGCTGCAGTAGAGATCAGAAAGAAAATCATTGAAAAACAGGACAATCTCTCAACAAAATGCTTGTTAGAAGGATCTAAGGATCAGAGGAGCCTATCTCACACTGATGCCAGAGATAGTCACCTAATTCATCAGATAGAAGAGCTGCAGAAGAAAGCAAATTCTCTGCCCAGAGGTCTTGATAAACAATATCTATTGGCTGAAATCAGACTCAAGAGAGGTCAATTATCTCCAGATTTCAGAAAGCCTATTTCTTCAGGTCCAGCAGAAAGTATTCTAAAACCAGGACTCAGTAGGGCTGATGTTGAAAGAATTCTTGCTCAGGAGATAATTCAGCTGAGTGCTAAGATCAGAATGATGCCACTAGGTGCTGAGAAACAAGCCTTGCGTGCTGAGCTCAAGACCAAACAGGGGATGCTCTCTGGTGCCATTCCTATCCCTCGAGCTACTATTCCTCTAGCAATAATGTCAGCTCCATCTGCTCCAAAGAGAAAAAGGTCTGATACAGTGGAAATCACTGCGGAGCTTCCTGCAGAGAAGCAGCCTGAACAAGAACTAGATGTGGAAATAATCTCAGAAACAACCCAGAGTGACAAGCCTGCACTCAAGGTTCAATTTTCTCAGCAACAGGCTGCCATCAAAGAGATTAAGAAGGAGATGGCACCACCTGTGTCACAAGTGGCCAGCCCAGCCAAATCCTGCTTGCAGACATACCAGAGGAAGAAGAGCAGAAAATCTTCAAGTTCTACCAGTGTAGACACTCTCTGGTCGTTGGATGTTAACATATCAATGTCTCCTTCACGTTTTCTTGTGTCTGAGACTGAAGAGCAAGCAGCTACAAAGGCCCTAGTGCCTGTTCATCAAAAGAAGGCTGGATCTGCATTGCCTTCCATAGAGCCTACTAAAGCATCAAGTCCTCAGCTGTGTCAACCAGCTGTCTCACAGGCACAAGAAGTTCCAGCTTCAGAATCTCACCGGTCTCCATCACCTGTGCCATCGCCAGCTGACCCAGCTAAATCAGTTCAGGAACCTATGTCATCACCTGTGGCACAGGCAAGTAAGTCAGCTGAACAAGAGGAAAGCTCTGAGAGCTCATCTGATGATGGTAGAGGAGTGTCTGTAACTCCTCCAAGGCCAAGAGCAGCCAGAGCTATCTCAGATGAAGATTATCAGGCGGAGAGCTCATCTCCAAGTGCCAAATCAGCTGAAGATGCAGAAAAAGAAGAGGAGCATGAGGGACAGCTCTCCTAGTCATTCAGTTGGATCAGAGGACTTAGAGACAAAGTACCATTTCATATTCTCCTATGCTCTAAGAACAGAGGCAAATCAAATGCAATTCATCTCAAAAGCTGCTGCTAAGAAGTTGCCCAAGAGTGATCCAAAGAAGTCAAAATGCAAAGTTGCCTCTATGAGACCAAGCTCATTCATAAGGATGAGATCAACTAATCCATACTTCTCTGAAGATTAGGAGTTCATAGATCCAGTCTGCTCAGACTCCAGATTTTATAATGAGCATCAAAGGGGTGTATATCATGAGATTCTTGCATCAAAATGATTTGTAGATTGCAAGGCCATAGATTGGTCAGCTATGACAGATTCAAGGCTGAGGGCAGTTCCATCTCTGATTCAAGCCTCAGGTCTTGACTTCTTATGCAATCTCCAGCAAGATTATGATCCTGAGATCATAAAGGAGTTCTATGCCACAGTATGGATAGAACAAGAAAATCAAGATGTTATGCTCTGGAAGACAAGAGGTCAACTGCTTTCTATCACTGCTCCAGAGTTCAACAGTTTGATGCATGCCCCTCTTGAACCAGGAATGCCAAATCTGTTCAAGCTTCCACCAGTTCCAAATGAAGTGAGAAGAAAATTCTACCCAAGGAACTTCAGATTCCCTGCCAAAGCCCCTTCAGATCATGTTTATTTCAAAGGGATAACCATTACAGCAAAGCATCTGATTAAAATACTCAATGTCACTCTTCAACCCAAAGGGGGAAACACAGATGCAGTCTATAATACAACTTGGCAAATATTGGTGCACATAGCCAAGAATCAGCACTTTGATATAGCCAGATACATATTTCATGAGATAGATGCTGTATCTAAGGACAAAAAGGCTAAGCTGAGGTATGGATCGTACATCATGTACATGATCCTTCAAAGAACAGGTCTTCTGGATTCCAACTTTGATTTCTCTGTGAAGACTACCAAAACTCAGCTTAGACCTCAGGCAGATGATAATCCAGATGAGGTGGCAGTTCCTGCTCTTTTTGGAGAATCTCCTGAACCAGCTATGCCAGCGCCTAGTTACACAGCTGATCATCCTGATGCTCGAAGGACCTCTCCTGTTCCTTGCCAAGTCCCCACCGGTGTCACAGCTGCTACTCCTGTGTCAGACACAGCTGAGTTTCCGCCTGTGTTACAGGAAGCTGATGATGGCACCCCCTCGCCAGATGCTGCCAGCGCCTATCAGAACAAGGTCATGCCCGTTCAGTTTGCTGCTCTGCGTCGAGAGAATCGCCAGCTTCGAGAAGAGATTGCTCATCTGAAAGAAAATATGGGTCAAGTTCAAGCTCAGCTATCTGATGTCTCCAACCAGCTTTCAGAAGTGCTTCAGCTGCTCAAGTCCAAGTCTTCTTGAAGCCTCTCTTTCCCTTGTTTCCTTTTTGGGTGTTTTAGTGTCAAAGGGGGCGAGATTGGTGTAAAGGGGGAAGTGGTGTAAGGGGGAGAGTTTTTGCATGCTTTTAATGGGAAGGGTAAATTATTTTAAAAATGATGTATCAAGACTTGGTTCTTCTCCTATATCTTATGTCTTGATAACATTGTATCTCTTATGCATTCTTATGCTCTGTTCTTATGCTCTGATGCACATTTGCTCTGATATACATATGCCATTTTGCTCTGATATACATTTGATTGATGTGCTTGCTCTGATTAATTATGTTAATATGCTCTGACATGAATCTTCATATTTTAATCTAAGCATCTATATCAGTATCTGCTTCAGTTAGATAATGCTCTGATCATTCATCCAACATATCTAAACTGATAAAAATGCAAGCCATCAGAAAATACTTCCCATGCTTAAAACTTGTAAACTGTGCATCTCTTATCAAAAATGAATCCCTTATGCACAGATTCAGGGGGAGTATATTCTATCAACATACACATGTATCATTTTTCAATCTTATATTTTTGAATGTGTAAAGTTTGGGTTGCCACTAACCACCAAAAAGGGGGAGATTGAAAGATCATCTAGGCCCTAATATGGTTTTGATGGTTAATGGCAACTTAAACTGGAATCTAATGTTTATAATGAGTGTAAGCAGAGTTTACAGGTTCCATGAAGAAGGATTATCCAGTGAAGGATGGTCACCAAAAAGGGTACAAGGTGGTTTTAAGGATAAAGAGATGGCTGTGCTAGGCAGCTGTGTCACAGCTGAGAAGAAGCCGGTGCTGTGCAGGGAGCTGCAAGCAAGGTGATGGTGGCTTGATGCGTCAAGGGCTGTGACTTCAGTTGGTGGCAGGTAAAGCCTAGATTTGCTAGTTTCTTTGAGTCCATAGGAATTACCCGTACTATCAAGAGGGATGAAACAGTAGCAGTTGTCTAAGGGAACCTTGCTCATTGCTCAGAGTGTTGGTCAAGGGGATTGATCTTTTGAGGTCAATTGCCCTATGTCAATAGCTTTGCACAAAGTATGAAGCTGTTTTGTGTTAGTGCTCTGCAGTACTAACAGTGAAAACCCTAGAGCTTTAGGCACCTGTGTGACACAGCTGTGTCACAGGTGGTCTTCCGCTCTATGACTCAGGTACATCTCTGTACCAGGAGAGAGCTTGAAAATGCTAAGGTACCTGCACTGCGATAGGCGGTCTGATGTGTCAGAAGTCTGTCGGAGGTTCTCTCCTTATAAGTATTAGAGTTTGACGTATGCTGAGGGCATGTCATGTGCCAGGACCGGGCTGAGTAGTGCGGCTATCAGCTAAGGGTTCACCTGTGTGTGCTGCCAGTGACACAGGTGTCGGTCTGCCTGAGCCAGGTACAGTTGGGCGTAGTGTGTAGCTGTGTCACCGGTGGCTGACACCGGTGGCTCTCTTAATCCTACGTGGCAACAGGGTAACGGTCAGGTGCCTGAGAACCCTATATATAGGGGACCAGTTAAAACCAGCAAGTATAGAAATTCAAATATGCATGACATGCAGGCTAATGTGTAGAGAATCCCTATATGCAACTAACGCAATTGGTTTCATCGAATTCGGAGTTCATGGCTCAATTAAGCTTTTCCAAAGTCGCGCATGTTAAAATTAGGGTTTTGGATTGTGCATATATGGTTATATGAAGAACATGGTGAAACCAATGTGCAACATTAGTTTTGAGTTACATTTAGGTACTACATATGTCCCTTGTGAAGTTTGTCAAATATCTTCTAAAAGTCTTATTTCAATTATGAGCTAAAGGGTATTATGGGAATTTCACAATTTTAGAGCAATGTAACATGAACATTAGTTATACGATAATGTTCTCGCTACAACAGAATGGGCCATTACTGACGGTCACTTAAACCCCTCTACTGACGGTTAGGGGGCCCATCAGCCTGGGAATGTCAGTGGAGGGGTGTCCTCCACTGACGGGCAGCCCGACCGTCAGTAGTGCTTATTACTACTGACGGTCACATATCGCCCGTCAGACGAGACCCCTCGTGGGAGGCGCCTGGAGGTGTCACCACTGACGGGCTCCCTTTTAGTGACCGTCCGTGGTTGCACCTTTTCACTAACGGGCATTCTGTAAGTGCCCGTCAGTAGAGGTCTTGTGATACCTCACAATCACAGTTAATTATTCATAATCACAGGCTATAGCAATTACATTATTCATAATCACAGGCTATAGCAATTATTTATTTTTCACAAATTTCATAATGGGCCTTCGCACATAGTCACATGTCAAAACTCATAATCACATAGTCAAATCTCATAATCACATAACACATTCGTAATCACACATATTGACATAACACATTCGTAATCACATAACACTTCACCTCTAATCCATTGATCACAAGTATGAAACAATTATTCTTCAATTTTAAAAACAACTAATCTATCGATTCTCGCTTAAGTTTGACTTCGGAAATTGGGGGCCGGCGTAGAATTCACCCATTGGATTGATGACTTCAAGGTTGATGACTTTGGCGAAGACTCTTTGGATGCGGGCAAAGTCCTGACGCCAGTCGTACAAGTGATTTCCCAGCTCACTCCAAGAGTTCAGTTATTCCATATCTTTCCAATGCTTGTTCTTGTACCGGACAAAGCAGTCCATATGGGCACAGGTGTAGTACCCACATGTCACGCTATTTTTGGGCTGAACTCTGCAAGAGAACTTGTAATGGTGTACCATTCTTGTCGCTTTTGAAGATATTCTACTATGTCCCGAGAACTTGGCTTTCAAAAAAGCTGTATCCAAAATATTAGTGATATTGCTAAAGTTTGATCTCTTTTTCTCGTCGGAGTCAAAGTAAAATGCCTTGGCCCAGCTTGGAATAATCACAATGAGGACCCAGTGGTCGCTGCGTCAATGTGAACAAATGAACGTAAGTAAGTGGAGATACGTACATAAAAACAAAAAAATTCCCACAGTGCTAAGTTAAGGACTTACGGAGGGTTGTAGGGGGCTAGTAGGTACTCCTTGTCCTTATGAATGACGAACGCATGCGTAAGATATTCTTCCAGAAAGACTCGACCGTCCGGGGTCGCAGCATAGCCTTCGTTCATGCATATCAGATCAATTATTCCAATATTGGACTCGCGTAGACGTCTGCACTCTTGGGCTTGGTAGAGAGCCCATAGCCTGACCATCATGGTGTCGAGCCTATAGAGGTTGTACATGTTGAAGAGGTCCTCAAAGTTGATGTCGAAGGTGTCCTGGTCGTTCTCCATGAAGAAGTTGTAATCTCTTGGCACCTTGACCTTCCAATATTGGCAAAATATTTGTGGATCTCTAGACATCTTTAGGTAATCTTCATGCAGCGCTTTCATGTCCTCCGAAAGATTGTCCAACTCATCCTGCGGGAGCAAGTCTTCACCTGGATAGAAAACATCTCGCCAGAGACCCATGCTCCGTGTAGATAATTTGGATGATGATGCCGAGAAGGATAAGGATTTCTTCATCTGCTTTTTCTCCTTTCTTTCCTTCTCGCCGGTGCCGACCCGTCTCTTTTTGCTTTTCTTCCTCCTGTGTAGCGGCTCAGGACTCTTGCCTGCCGCCATCGCTGCTTCCAGTGTTCCGGCTAGTGTGGTGGGAGAGATAATCTTCCCTCTGGGTTCATCCAGCCGGTCGCCTTGAGCCTCGGAGCGCCTTTCCGGTGGATCGTTGTTGGGTTCCTCTAGCGCCTCCGGGGATTGCAAAACCGGCTCCCTGTATTGATCCCCGACAAGATGGTCCTCTAGGTCTTTAAACGACGGAGGTGTTTGGCTGAGGCCCAATGGAAATCGTCCGACTGATGGAGAGGGGTTGCTGGACGAGGGGGCCGTGCGAGGAGAGGGGGCCGTGCGAGAAAAGGCTGCCGCAGATAAAATAATTTGGCTCTTCGGCCACTGGATGAAGTAGTTCTTGCACTACCCTAGCTTGGTCAGTTCCGCTTCAGGGGGACAGGGACTAACACATCATTGTAGTCATTGAGGACAACGTCCACCTGCACCTTCGCATGGTGCTCCCGCATAGGAACACAGTGCATGATTGCCCTCTGGCGTTGGGAAAACCTGGCCGTGCGCAACCTTTACCTTCATGCCAAGAATTTGCACCGTGAGTGTGCATCTAGTGGCTTACTGCAAAACAGAGGATAGATGTGCCGTCCTCATTGGAGTCAGGACAATGAAATCATGATTTACTATAATGACTCATTTAGCGAAACTTATGGTGGTGCTGTCGACGGGATTCAGCGAGTTGGGGTGGCCGTCCGAGGCGGATGCGCAGCTACTCCATCCAAACGGCTGGTTATCGGGAAGCATGGTCGGACCGCCTTGCGCTGCGAGCACTTGCATACGTACCCACGTCTGCTCGGCAATCTCCCGCATTTGATCCCGCAAATTTTCCATGTACTCCTGGTCATCTCTCCTTGGGCAACGGCGACCCTCGGGGTTTCGGGGAAATACTTTGTCCCATTTAACGCCATCCCCAACGCCTACTACACGGCCCCGATGCTCTGGTTTCTGTCGAGCCTTTGCCAGATTATCGTTCCACCTCGGGAAGCTTGTGACGGAGTCCTGTGACCTTCCAGGCTACTGGCTCAGGTCTGTCTACGAGTTATATTACTTGATGAGAAAATAGCGTATTTGGATGCAACGTAAATAAGTAAGAAAAGACACTGAGTTGAGACATTACCAGCCGGTTGGCCACCTCCTGGAGTTCCTCAGACTCTATAATTGGTGACCCCGTCATAGGGTCAGAGCTTGTGTGTGCCCTCATGTACTCCCTAGCACGTGGCTCCCTGAGATGCGCGAAAGGAGGTGCTTTCCCAGCCGCGGCTAGTTTCACGTCCTCTCTGGCCCACTTTGGCCTCTTCCCTAGGTACCACGACTACCAAGCTTGTGGTCTAATGTGTTCTTGGAGCAAAGCTCCTTCCCCTAGCGACTCTTCTCCTGGAATTCTGGACTCCTTATTTGAGCAACGAATTCCTCCCAGTTTCCTTTTGTATCTTTGACCATCTTTTACTAATTTTAGTATCCCAATCGTCGTCCAGGACTTTCTGTGCATCGTATCGCCAAGTCTTCAGAGCCCTAGCCATGATGCAAAGGGCTTGCACTTCGACTCTGTCCTTGTCGGTGGCAGGAATCTGGTACTTGTCCTATAGTTTCCTCAACAGAGCATCTCGGGTCGACTCAGTCAACTGGCTTGTGAGTCATGTGATGACATGGATGACTTTTGTGATGAATATTTTGCCATCTTGTGTGGAGTTGTATAATTTGGTTGCATTAGTTCAAGGTTGGAATTATTTGCAATGTGATTGATTGTTTGAGTTTCTCAATTTGTCACAAGGAAAAATTGAGTGGATAAAGGATTTTTCTCGGCTGACTTGGGTCAAGTGGAAAACTTGTGCTCGCGACATTTTGCTTGGTCTATTGTGTGCAGGTGCGAGTTGGGTGCGGCGATGGTTCGGCCATATGGACCGGCATGATAGCTCGGAGGGCTGAGATGCGGTCAAGGAGGTGGCGACGACATCGTGCGGTTTAAAAGCATGTACGCGGACGACAAGAAAGCGGGTGGAGACGAGACGTGAGGACCAAGTCAGTGCGAGGGCATTTTGGTAAAAACGCGGAATCTACCGAAGCATAACCAAGAAACTGCGGCAGCGGCTGGGAAGCGGTTTAGGGTTAGTTGCTTAGGGTAGAATGAAAGATGGATGGAGGATGGGTCACTTAGACGCTTTGTGATGCGTGCTAAGTGCTCATGCCATCTAAGTGGGCTTAAGGTCCAAGTGGTGGGAGGTATGCCTCCACCACTATAAAAGGAGGGGTAAGAGGTGCTTATCCCTCAACCCTTTTGATTAGCTTTTAAGAGCTGCACTTTGAGAAGTGCTTTGCCTAGATGAGAGGCTTGTAAACCCTAGAAAACCCACGAAAATCAATACAAAAAGAATTCCAAGGAAATCAATGTGTCCCTTATGAGATTGTGAGTTCTTTTCTTGTTCTTCCTTTGGATTTTCATTTTTCCTTCTTCTAGTTTCCTCTTGCTGATTTCTTGTGTCGTATGGGTTGTTAGAGATGGAAATTCCAATTCAAATCTGAATCCATCCATCCCTTCCTCAAGAATCATCAAGTTCTACTCTTTTGATTGAGTTTTTGTTGAGAAACGTGAGTAAAATCAATCGGAGAAGAGGGAGTTGTTTGTGGTTCGAATTCTTGTGCTTAGTAGAGTGCTATGATGTGTGGAATACGATTCTAGCAATTAGAGATCAATAGAATCCACGAGCACTTGAATATCTAAGTTTTTGGGGTTTTGAACTTGGGTGGTGCAACTTTCGTTTTCTCTCAAAAAGGTTCCTAATTTGGCAAGAAGATCATGATCCATTGATTGGAATATGTGCCAAACCTATAGGAGAGCTTATCTACCAAATTTGGTTGAGTTTGACTAGACGGATTTCGAGTTAGGTCAAAAGTTGCACCGATTTATCGCGTTCTGGAAATCGAGATCCGGAGGATCCGGAGTTGACCCGGAGGGTCCGGATTTCCAAACCGGAGGGTCTGGGTGAACATCCGGGCATTCCAGTAGAGATCCGGATACTCACCCAGAGGGTCTGGGTGAACATCCAGCTGGTCCAATAGAGATCCAGACATTCACCCGGAGGGTCCGGATTGCAAAATCCGGAGGGTCTGGATCAAATCCGGAGGGTCCGGATTTGCATTTTTCAGCCTGCATCACTTCGCTGTTTTGGTCATAACTTTTCCGTCCGAACTCCGTTTTCAGTGATCTTGGACTCGTTTCGAAGCTATCGACGAGCTCCACATCATCAAGAACTGTCTAGGGTGTTTTCGCTGTGTCTTCTTTGTCATTTATAGTGGTATGTCAGTTGCTATCTGTATTTGAATTTGAAGAAGAATTTTTAACCGACATTCACCCCCCCTCTGTCGAGAAGTCACCGATCCGACAAGTGGTATCAGAGCCCGGTCTCGCTTCTCTATAAGCTTTGATCAGCTTTGCGAGCCATGGCTTCCCACGGATACTCGATTCGTCCTCCTGTCTTCAATGGGACGGACTGGGAGTTCTGGAAAAATCAAATGAGAATCTTTATCCAGTCAGAGGGGCTTGCTATTTGGAAAATCATCGAAAGGGACTTTGCTCTTCCTGCACAAGTGACGGCTAAAAATCAGGTTGATGTTGAAAACAATTACAAGGCCATCAACTAGTTGCTCTTTGGTTTGAATAGGAAGGAGCATGAGCGGGTTGCTCATCTTGATACCGCTCACAAGATTTGGTCGACCCTGATCACCTACCATGAGGGGTCTGACCAAGTCAAGATTGCTCGAGCGGATCAATACAGAGTTGAATACAATCGTTTTGAGCAACGCCCTGGGGAATCAATTTCTGAGCTTTTTGAGAGATTTGAAAGAATTGTGAATAAGCTCAGGAGTGTGGGAGTAAGGTACTCTGACTCAGAGATGGCTAGACATGTATTGAACACTTTAGAGCCCGCTTTTGAAGTGCGGAAGATTGACATCCAAGAGTCCGCCAATCTTGCCACTCTCACACTCGATCACCTGTTCTCCAAGCTCTCTACTCATGAGATCACTTCGGAGAACAGAAATGGTTCAAAGACCAAGACTTTGGCTCTTGTTGGGAACACTTCCTCGGATCCATCGGGGATAGTGTCTCCTAGTGTGAACTCTGACACTTGCATGATTTCTTCTTCTTCTGGACTGTCTCTTGCTGCCTTGTCTTCTTTGTCTGATGATCAGCTTAAATCTCTTCCCGAGGATGAGCTCGCGTTATTTTCAAAACACTTCTCTAGGGCATATAAGAATGTGAGAAATAGGAGAAGAAAATCCTCGGACATCACCTGCTATGGATGTGGTGAGAAAGGCCACATTCGATCCGAGTGTCCCAATCCTAAAGAGAGAAACAAGTTTGCTTCTAAATTTCAGGACAAGAGAAGGAACAACTTTGGATCAAGGCCCAAGATGCGTGAGGCGGAGAAGAATCTTCGTCGAGCTCTCGCCGCTTTTGGAGATAGCGACAACAGCTCCAACTCTTCTTCATCTTCCTCTTCCTCAAGCGAGGATGAACCGGAGCCGCCCAGGCACAAGAAGAAAGAGAAGAAGAAGGTAGAACATGGCTTCACCGGCATGTGTTTCATGGCGAGATCCGAAGAAGAGAGCGACGACGAAGATCTTAAAAGCGATGTAAGTTGCACCTTCGATGAGCTGAGTGTTAGGCATGACAAACTGCTTGATATGTTTGATGTGCAAAATGATGCCCTGTTTTGCTTCAATCAAGAAATCTAAAGATCTGACTAAGAAAGTTAATTCTCTTACACTAGAAATTGCTAAACTGAAAAGGAGTGATGATGAGTGTGCTAGTTGTGATGTTTTACACAAAGAATTTCTTGAAGCTAAAGATGCTCATGCTAGTGTAAGTGAATTGCTTAAGTCATCCATGGTTAAAATTGATAAACTTAAGTCGAGCCCTTGCTCCTTTTGTGTTTCTAAGGATGATAACTTAGACTCTCTTAGGAAAGAGATTGATATACTCAAATCTTCACATGCTACTTTGCCTTCTAGAGCACCTCCTGGATGTTCCTCTAGCTTAGCACCTCTTAACGAATTGAATGAGATGAAATTGTACTTTGCTATAGGTTTCATATTGCATATAATTGTCATCCAAGAGCTTATGGTCTATAAGGACAATCTAGCCAAACTTAAAACTGCTTATCTTGCTGGTTGCATTGTTCACTCATTTCGTGCTAAGGAACTTGAAAATGCTAAGAATCAACTTGCTAGCGTTAGTTCTAAGAGCACTCAAGAACCTTCTTCATGTTTAAGATGCAAGTATTTGGAAGGTAGAAATAAAGAATTGAATCAATCTGTGCTAGAGATGAGGAGACCTGTATGTGATAAATGCTCTGAATTAGTTGAAGAAAATTAGGATCTAGGAAGACACATTTCTGAACTTTACAGAAAAACTCACTCTGGCTAATGCTACTGCTTCTAAGCTACCTGTTGATGCTTCTCATGTTAATTCCTCTACTTGCACATTTTGCCATGAGCTTGAGAATGATGTTTCTGCTATGCATGTTGCATTTAGAGAGAGGTTTAAGAAAATAGTAGCTGAGACTTGTAGCATTGCTTGTGTGTCTTGTGAGTCTCTAAAACTTGAACTAGGAGCATACAAAGGAAAATATGAGAAAGCTGTTAGAGTGTCAGCTTTAGGAGCTTGTCTTACCTGTGCTCCTTTGCTTAGGGAAGTTGATTACCTCAGAAAACTTTGGAGAGATTTTCTGGAGGTAGAAAAGAACTTGACATGATCTTAGACAAGTCTAGAGTTAGCTCAGGCAAAGGTCTAGGTTTTAATCATATGGAAGAAAATAAGAATCATCCTCCTCATCCCATTGGTCCTCTTGGTAGAGGTTTGATTGCAATAGCTCAGGGGGAGAGGGGAACAGTGTTCAAGTCAGGTGGCTATCTGGATTCATCTCTTAAGGACAAGAGTGCTTTAGCTTCAGTTGGTACTACCTTGCAGAGGGTAAAATACCGATGCACTCATTGTCATAAGGATGGTCATCTTGTTGAGTTTTGCTTTCGACGTCTCAAGGAGGAGCGTCGTGACCGTGTTCGTGTTCTTAGGGTTATTCAACGACACAACAATGCGTTGAGTGCTCCTAAGACACACACGAGGCCTCAACATGTTGAGGTTTCTGGTGGCTCTAGCAGGCGACAGGGCTAGGTCGCTTAGAGTCTTCTCGCCGTCCTCTTGGAGGTGGTTCACGTGCTCCGGTGCGTGATATTCCTCTGCGGCGCGTTCTAGGTCAGGATCATAGAGTTGCTCAAGGTGTTGCATTGCATGCTAATCACTCATGATCTTTTGTTCCTGTTCAGCGAGTGACTTAGTACTGGATTCAAAAATCTTTGCTTACTAACCCCAGTACTGAGTCCACTCATTTTCGGCCTTTTGTGTAGGTTGGTCGGCGAGGGTTGGTGAACATGTGGCTCGTTGATTCCGGGTGTTCACGTCACATGACCGGAAGCTCAAAATGGTTCACCTCCCTCAACAAGACGTCCGGTGATGAGTACATCACTTTTAGAGATAACTCCCGTGGACGTGTGACACACAAGGACACAGTGTGAGTCAACAACAACAACATTCTCAAAGATGTTGCCCTTGTGAGTAAACTGAAATACAACCTCATTTCTGTTTCACAGCTCATTGATGATGATTATGAGTTGTGTTTTAAGAAGAATGGATGTCGTGTTCTTGACTCTTCGGGTACACTTGCTTTTGGTATTTCTCATCCCGGAAGAGTTTTTGCTGCTGAGTTTAGCTCTTCTGAGTCTAGGTGCTTTCTTGCAACAAGTTCTTCAGTGCTTCAACTTTGGCACCGACGTTTGGGGCATGTTGGTTTTGACCACTTGACTAGAGTTGGCAGCCTTGACCTTCTGAGAGATTTGCCCAAAGTCAAACCAGTCAACGATTTGGTATGCGCCCCATGTCATCATGGCAAACAAGTTGCCGCTTCTCATCCACCTGTCAATCAAGTGAAGACCGATGGACCCGCTTAGTTTTTACACATGGACACTATAGGTCCAGCTCGGGTTCGATCGGCGGGTGGAAAGTGGTATGTTCTTGTCATTGTTGATGACTATTCTCGGTTCTCTTGGGTGTTTTTCATGGAGCACAAATCTGAGGCATTTGAGTTGTTTCGAGATTTGGCTTTGAGGCTCTTGAATTTCTTTCCTGGCTCTTTGAAGGGAATTCATAGTGATAATGGGTTAGAGTTCAAGAATGCTTCTTTCGCAGATTTTCTTGCTGATCGTGGTGTTGAGCACCAATTCTCCACTCCACGCACCCCACAGCAGAATGGTGTTGTGGAGAGAAAGAATAGAACTTTAGTTGAGATGGCAAGAACGATGCTTCATGAGTATGGCACATCGCGACGGTATTGGGCCGAGGCCATCAACACCACTTGCTATGTGTCAAATCGAGTTTTTCTGCGCTCTTCTCTGCACGTGACATCTTATGAGCTTATGTTTGGGAAGAAGCCAAATGTGTCCCATCTTAGGGTTTTTGATTGCAAATGTTTTATCCTGAAGAAGGGCCTTCTCGACAAGTTCGAGTCGCGTACTTCTGATGGTATCATGCTTGGATACCCTGGACATTCGAAAGGATATCGAGTGCTTAATCTTGAGACTAACACCATTGTGGAGTCCTGTGATGTGACTTTTGATGAGGCTAGCTCTGCTAGACCCGAGCTTTCAGGTGTTTCACAGGAGTCCGAGTCGATCTTCCAGGATGAAGATGACTTTGAGAGTGGCGTGGGCCGTGCCCCCACTTCTCAGGCGGCAGCTGTTGGTTCTCTAGTGGTCTCTTCGACAGTGGCTGAGGGTCCAGCACCAACGACTTCATCATCGGCGGTGGCACCTTCTTCACCAGCAGCTCAGCTTCCTATCTCTTCTACAGCTGAGGTAGAGGCTGCCGAGGCTACTTCCACTCGAGTTCCAGATGAGCTCGGGGGTCCACAACGCCTCCAGAAGGATCACCCTCCAACGCAGATCATCGGCGACATCTCTGAGCGTGTAACTCGCTCCAGGTCCATTCCTTCCTCAGAACTTGCGCATTCAGCTTTTGTTGCATCTTTTGAGCCCAAAGATATATGTCATGCACTTTCTGATGATAGTTGGGTCAATGCCATGCATGAGGAGTTAGAAAATTTTAAAAGAAATAAGGTTTGGGCGCTTGTAGAGCCTCCACTTGGTCACAATATCATTGGAACCAAGTGGGTGTTCAAGAACAAGCAAAGTGAGGATGGCATTGTTGTTCGCAACAAGGCTAGACTTGTAGCCCAAGGGTTTAGTCAAATAGAGGGCTTTGATTTTGATGAGACCTTTGCACCAGTAGCTCGCTTGGAGGCTATACGCATTTTGCTTGCATTTGCAGCTTCTAAGAAGTTTAAGCTTTATCAAATGGATGTGAAAAGTGCATTTCTTAACGGTTTCATTGAAGAAGAAGTCTATGTCAAACAACCTCCAGGATTTGAGAACCCTAAATACCCTAACCATGTGTTCAAACTGTCTAAGGCTCTCTATGGTCTTAAGCAAGCACCCAGAGCTTGGTATGATAGACTTAAGAGTTTTTTGCTTCAAAATGGTTTTGAAATGGGGAGGATAGACAAAACCTTGTTTCTTCTTAAGCGTGGCAATGATCTTCTGATAGTGCAAATCTATGTGGATGACATAATCTTTGGTGGCTCCTCTAATGCTCTTGTGTCCAAGTTTTCTGAGATGATGAGCAGGGAATTTGAGATGTCCATGATGGGTGAGCTCCAATACTTCTTGGGGTTACAAATCATGCAGACAAAGGAGGGCATCTTTGTACATCAGGCCAAGTACACCAAGGATCTATTGAAGAAGTTCGGGATGAGCGATGCCAAGCCAATCAATACCCCGATGTCTACTGCAACGTCACTTGGTCCTGATGAACAAGAAGAGGCAGTGGACCAGAAGGAGTTCAGGAGCATGATCGGCTCCCTCCTCTACTTGACGGCGACAAGACCGGACATCCAGTTCGCTGTTTGCCTGTGTGCAAGGTTTCAAGCCTCGCCGAGAGACTCCCACCGGCAAGCTGTGAAGCGCATCATGAGGTACCTTCGATCATCGCTTGAGTTTGGACTTTGGTATTCATGCTCTTCTATTCTTGGGATTCGGGGTTTTCTGATTCAGACTTTGCCGGGTGTAAGATAGACCGCAAGAGTACTTCTGAAACTTGTCATTTTCTTGGCATTTCTCTTGTTTCATGGTCTTCTAGAAAACAATCTTCTGTTGCACAATCTACTGATGAAGCTGAGTATGTTGCAGCCGCTAGTTGTTGTAGTCAGATTCTCTGGATGATTTCGACTTTGCGGGATTTTGGGTTGTCTTTTGATAGTGTTCCACTTTTCTGTGATAACACTAGTGCTATCAACATTGCTAAGAACCCAGTGCAGCATTCTAGGACTAAGCATATAGATGTGCAGTTTCATTTCCTGAGAGATCATGTTGAGAAGGGCGATGTAGTGCTTAAGTTTGTTGACTCTGAAAATCAGCTCGCGGATATCTTTACCAAGCCTTTAGATCCCACACGATTCTGTGCACTTAGAGGGGAGTTGGGGATTGTTCATCCTCATGGGCTAGTTTGAGGGGGAGTCTTCTCACTGTGTATCATAGTGTAACATAGTGCATTTTGCATTATTTGTGATATCTCATGTGCACTTTACATGTTCACGAGCTTTGTCTATTATCCTTGATGAAACAATGAGTTCTACGAGTTCGCTATATGCCATACTCTGATTGTCTAGCTCATTTCACCATATTTTGATATGTGTTCTCAAGAATCTGTGATGCTACCTTAATTGGACAACAACTTGAATTTAAATCTTTGATCTACTGATGAGTTACCTGCTAGGGAATCCTTTGCTTTTGAATCTACTCATAACTCTAGTATTGCAACTATGATCTTTGTTTATGACTGGTCAAAGATAGGACTTCATGGTAATCTTGATTAGGACTGCAAGTGGCTTAACATGCCTAGGCTTTTGTGGCTCGGGTTAGAGAATGCTTATTGTCACCAAAAGTCACTAGTTTTTGCTCTACATGCTTGAAATCTATCATATGCTAATGTGAAAAATGCTAAAATAGGGATGAATCACTCAAGGTACTTGCTCGTGCAGGAGGTAGTACTTTGGTTGTGGCTAGTCCAAATAATCATGTGGACTCAATGTGAAAAAGTCAGGATGAATCACTCAAGATACTTCCTCGTGCAGGGGGTTGTATTTTGGCTGTGCCTAATCCATTTAATCATGTGATTGCTTAATTCAGCATGTGGTAGAGTATTTTGGTCCTACTCTTGATCGGTTGTCCTCCTAGTCATGGCTTAGCACTAGGTTGTCATACTTCACTCATGTTTAGAGTCATTGCAATTGTGACTACCTAGTCTGGCGCTCATTACTAGTGAACTTTTTAATATGCTAAGAACTTGATATGCTAGCTGCTCTTCTTGATCTACATGTCTTCTTATGGTTTGGTGAGCACCTATGTGGCATATTAGCACTTTTTGTGTTCATTGTGGATAATCTTCAAAGCTCGCTCAACCTGAAAAGTCAAAATTTTCATGCATACATGCTTATCCTTGATGATTATAATGCCAAAGGGGGAGAAATAGTCGTATCAATCATACCTTTGGATGGTTTTCGCATCTTTGGATGGTTTTCGCATTTTCTAGCATTTTCTGGAGTGGATTTCACATTTTCTGGAGTAGATGATAGATATATGGATCATAGGAGTGAGGGGGAGTTTCAGTGATTATTATGTTTTACTTTCACTCATGTTCTAGATCTTACTCTTGTTAACATTCACTTGGTCGGTGCTTGCTTTCTCTTTCTTTTGGCCAAGTGTGAATTCTTGCAACTTGATTGCTTTTAAATCTTTAAACCAACTCCAAATTGATTGATTGAGAAGTGTTGGCAATATATTCATCAAGGGGGAGATTGTGAGTCATGTGATGACATGGACGACTTTTGTGATGAATATTTTGCCATCTTGTGTGGAGTTGTATAATTTGGTTGCATGAGTTCAAGGTTGGAATTATTTGCAATGTGATTGATTGTTTGAGTTTCTCAATTTGTCTCAAGGAAAAATTGAGTGGATAAAGGATTTTTCTCGGCTGACTTGGGTCAAGTGGAAAACTTGTGCTCGCGATGTTTTGCTTGGTCTATTGTGTGCAGGTGCGAGTTGGGTGCGGCGATGGTTCGGCCATATGGACCGGCATGATAGCTCAGAGGGCTGAGATGCGGTCAAGGAGGTGGCGACGACATCGTGCGGCTTAAAAGCATGTACGCGGACAACAAGAAAGCGGGTGGAGATGAGACGTGAGGACCAAGTCAGTGCGAGGGCGTTTTGGTAAAAACGTGGAATCTACCGAAGCATAACCAAGAAACTGCGGCGGCGGCCGGGAAGCGGTTTAGGGTTAGTTGCTTAGGGTAGAATGAAAGATGGATGGAGGATGGGTCACTTAGACGCTTTGTGATGCGTGCTAAGTGCTCATGCCATCTAAGTGGGCTTAAGGCCCAAGTGGTGGGAGGTATGCCTCCACCACTATAAAAGGAGGGGTAAGAGGTGCTTATCCCTCAACCCTTTTGATTAGCTTTTGAGAACTGCACTTTGAGAAGTGCTTTGCCTAGATGAGAGGCTTGTAAACCCTAGAAAACCCACGAAAATCAATACAAAAAGAATTCCAAGGAAATCAATGTGTCCCTTATGAGATTGTGAGTTCTTTTCTTGTTCTTCCTTTGGATTTTCGTTTTTCCTTCTAGTTTCCTCTTGCTGATTTCTTGTGTCGTATGGGTTGTTAGAGATGGAAATTCCAATTCAAATCTGAATCCATCCATCCCTTCCTCAAGAATCATCAAGTTCTACTCTTTTGATTGAGTTTTTGTTGAGAAACGTGAGTAAAATCAATCAGAGAAGAGGGAGTTGTTTGTGGTCCGAATTCTTGTGCTTAGTAGAGTGCTATGATGTGTGGAATACGATTCTAGCAATTAGAGATCAATAGAATCCACGAGCACTTGAATATCTAAGTTTTTGGGGTTTTGAACTTGGGTGGTGCAACTTTCGTTTTCTCTCAAAAAGGTTCCTGATTTGGCAAGGAGATCATGATCCATTGATTGGAATACGTGCCAAACCTATAGGAGAGCTTATCTACCAAATTTGGTTGAGTTTGACTAGACGGATTTCGAGTTAGGTCAAAAGTTGCACCGATTTAACGCGTTCTGGAAATCGAGATCCGGAGGGTCTGGAGTTGACCCGGAGGGTCCGGATTTCCAAACCCGGAGGGTCTGGGTGAACATCCGGGCATTCTAGTAGAGATCCGGATACTCACCCAGAGGGTCTGGGTGAACATCCGGCCAGTCCAGTAGAGATCCGGACATTCACCCGGAGGGTCCGGATTGCAAAATCCGGAGGGTCCGGATCAAATCCGGAGGGTCCGGATTTGCATTTTTCAGCCTGCATCACTTCGCTGTTTTGGTCATAACTTTTCCGTCCGAACTCCGTTTTTAGTGATCTTGGACTCGTTTCGAAGTTATCGACGAGCTCCACATCATCAAGAACTGTCTAGGGTGTTTCTGCTGTGTCTTCTTTGTCATTTATAGTGGTATGTCAGTTGCTATCTGTATTTGAATTTGAAGAAGAATTTTTAACCGACATTCACCCCCTCTGTCGGGAAGTCACCGATCCAACATGGCTGAACTCTTTGCATGTGATCTTCAATTGTTCATAGACTATGCACCCGCAGGCGTTGCTGAAGGTCTGGGCGGCCTTATGTGGACTCGCTGAAACATCTTTGACGTCGTCGACTCGAGTGATGATATACGTCTTGTCTGGCAACTGGTTGCCTTTTGTCCTTTTCTGAGACCTGGTCGGGGCCGGAGGCGCTACTTCCTCAGGTGCCTCGTCCTCTTCAGAACCTGACTCCGAGCCAGATTCATCGC
Organism: Stipa capillata; assembly: GCA_019208055.1. Lineage (NCBI taxonomy): Eukaryota > Viridiplantae > Streptophyta > Magnoliopsida > Poales > Poaceae > Stipa > Stipa capillata. The sequence goes on from JAGXJF010000221.1 coordinate 38,953, forward strand.
TGGAGGAGCTGGAGTCCGAGGCAGGTTGCTCTTGGCCAGCTGTGACGGCCACCTCGGGGCATGTTCTTTAGCCGGCTCGGGGGCAGGTTCCCTAGCCTGCTCGGAGGCAACTTGCTTCGGCACCTCCAGGGTTGGGGTGTCGATCGGTGCCGCCCCGTCGAGGGGGGCTGTGCTGTCATTAACGGGCTCTAGTTGTCGGGTCGGCGACCCAGCGGGAGGAGTACTGGCGGCCATTATTCTCAACTGTTCTGGCACGTAATTGATGAAGAGAATAAATTTCAAACATAATAGTAAACTTCATTAGGAGGCTAACGCAATTGATTCGTTCAATTTAGCATATCTTTGAAGAACTAAAGCTCTAGAACCGCAAACAAAGCATTATAATATCACTCTTGGATAAATGCACTCAGCTCAAGTTCATCATATATTGGAAGTGTTCACAATTATACTCCAAGCTTTCTAACAACCAGAAACTGGAAGTAAGTTTCTGAAGAGTTACATGGTTTGGTACTGGCTAGTCTGGATACAAACAATGATGAGAAACAAATGGGAAATGATATGAAATCCCCGATTTGGTGGGCTAGTTGCTAAGAGATCTGCAACAATGCAGACTTGTTTTCACTTTATTTAACATCAATGGTTTGTAAACAAATATCAAGTTTCAAAAACAAGAGAAAGGGAACCATGGACATTTGAGTGGCTTTTAACCAAGTTGTAAGATAAAGTAATCCTAATAAGGCTGAATTAAGATAGCATGCACCCCACCATTTACAGACGTAAGTCGCTTGACTGCTCATGGCCCTTATGATGATAGAGTAGTACAATTGAACAGAGAATTGTATAAATAGACAAACAATCAGTTCACACACGTGTTACTTGAAAAGCAAAGATATTCCTATGGGACTTGACACTGACAATCACTCATTCGTGCAAGGAATGTTCTTTTCTTTTCCTGTTTATACATAAACAGTGCAAATCAAGTTACAGATAATCAGTTTCCATCGTGATTTTCTAAGGAATATAGATGAACAACCATAACAGTGACTACTTGAAGCGATCATCTATTCTCGTCACATATATGAACACAACTTTTGCACCTTTCGACATACAAAAGAGGATTCAACCCGAGACTCTAGCAACAATGGGGAATGGGGAAGGAGAGAAGGGATTGGAGGAACCCTACCGGGGGTGTTGGGGCCAGAGGGGACGGTGGAGGGGGCGGCGGGGGCATCGGGGCCAGACGGGGGCGGCTGGAAGGGGGCACGCGGCGGCGCGACAGGGGCGGCTGGAAGGGGCGGCGGGGGCGCCGGGGCTGGAGGGGGCGGCGGAGGTGGCGGCGGGGGCATCGGGACGGGACGGCGGAGCAGCCTGGCGGCGTCGGGTTAGCGGAGTCTCGCTGCTGGTTCGAATGAACGCGTGGGACTTGGTGAAATTTCGCCAAGTCCCGCGCGTGGCTTATATACGCTGCGGCTTACCACTGATGGGCCACCAAATAAGGACCGTCAGTGGAGTGCAGTTTCGTTAGGGTCAAGGCGGGTTACCACTGACGGGCTCCTGGTTTTCGCCCGTCAGTGGAGGTCGGATTCGTTAGGGTTAGGGTTGGTTACCACTGACGGGCTCCTGGTTTTCGCCCGTCAGTGGAGGTCGGATTCGTTAGGGTTAGGGTTGGTTACCACTGACGGGCTCCTGGTTTTAGCCCGTCAGTGGAGGTTGGGTTTTATTTGGTTTTAGGTTTTAGGATCATCTTGTATATATTTTAGCACCTGGTTTTATTTTTGGCATATTGTATATTGTTTTGGCTTATTGATTCAGTTCCTTTCTTTATTTAAATATGATTATGCGCAAAGATACTAAAGTTACTTAAGAATACCATACCATTATTTTTTCATACCACTCATATGTCTAACAAAGAGTTCACTGAGCTCATCTGTCACTGCAAAAACTACCTGACATGGAAATCTAAGGTACCAGATTCCACATACATACGTACACACGTACGGTACACACAATATGAAATCATTCAAACCAAGACATTATTTTACATACACACATAGCTCGCTAGGTTTTGTTGTCTTCGACAATCTTCTCATGAATAGTGATCTTCTTGGTGGTATACGTTAGTCCTTCGGCGTGACTGCGTCTTACATATGGCTCAGCATCCTTAGTAGCTTTGCTCCTTTTGGTAGGGCGTTTATCAACAGCTTCTGGCTCGGAGTCCAGGTCGTAGAATTGGTCATAGTCCTCTTCGTCAACTACACCATCGACTCCGACAATACTCATTTTCCCTTTTTTGACGACATGGAGCTCCTTTTCCTTCGGGTCTTTTATATAGAAGACTTGCGAGATCTGTTTAGCTAATACCCATGGCTCATCTTTGGCACTGATTGCTTTGACTTGTGTTGGGTCAATAGATGTCGGGGGAGGTAAAGTCACGTAGTGAATTTGTCATCGTCGATATGGACATTTTTTGCCCATCTGACACGAAACATGGGGATCTTTGTGACGGTGTAGTCCAGTTCCCAAATCTCTTCGATAACGCCGTAGTATATGTCCTTACGGTTATCGGTTTTAGCCTCTATCGTCACCCCACTGTTCTAATACGTACTTTTTCTATCTTGAGCCTCCGTATAGAATGTGTATCCGTTGATATCATATGCTTGAAATGTCAGGACCTTGCTCGCACGTTGCTTCGGCCCTTGAATGAGAATAGAGAGCTGTATATACTTTCGCTTCATGCATAGCCATGGAGGAAGGTTGTACATCCATAGAACCACGGGCCAAGTGCTATGTCTGCTGCTCATGTTGCCGAACGGATTGATTCCGTCCATATTCATACCGAAGCTGATATTCCTCGGATCTTTTCCGAAATCATCGTATTGGGCGTCGATTGCCCGCCACTGCGAAGCATCGACAGGGTGTCTCATCATGCCATCATCAGTTTTTCGCCCCTCGGCGTGCCAACGTAACAGCTTTGCCTCCTTCTTGTTAGCGAATAAACGCGAAGGACTAGAAGATACCATACAACCTTTGCCGGAGCGCTACTCGTCACTGGGTCCTCATCATCGGCTTGGTTTCTACCCCGCTTGAATCTGGATGTGTTGCATGTAGGACACTTGTACAGCTTCTCGTGCTCCGTGCAATAAATAAAACAGCCATTCGGACACGCATGGAACCTCTTCACGTCCAATCCAAGAGGGCAGGCAACCTTCTTGGCTTCATCGGTGCTCGTAGGCAACAAGTTGTTTTTCGGAAAAACTTTTGCAAGATAAGCCAATGTCTCATCGAAGCCTTCGTCCGGACAATTATGGGCTGCCTTAATCCTTAGAAGTTCCAGCGTGACCGACAAACGTGTGTGCTCTGGATCAGAACCGGTATACAACGGGGTTTGCGAGTCTTCAACTAGTCTCGTGAACTTAGCAGCCTCTCTTTCATCCTCAGGATCTATCACCACCTACTCCACCATGTGAACGTCCTGCACCATATCGGCCAAATTGTTCCCCGTTTCTTCTTCGGCGTCAGGTTCGAAACTCCTCTCATCTTCTTCGTCCTCTCCGTATTTGGCATCTTGCTGTAACACTTGATCTTCCTGCTTCTCACCGTGACGTATCCAACGTGTATAACCTGACATGAAACCCTTAAGCGCCAGGTGTATCATCACCCTCCCTCTCGTATCGAACATTACCAAACTTTTACAATTGCGACACAGACAACAAATCTTCATGCCACCTTTTTTCCTCATATCTCGCTTGGTGACATCAAGAAACTTATTCAAAGCCATAGCCCAACTCTCTGTCGCTCGGTTGTCGTACATCCAACTGCGATCCATCGATCGATCCCTACGACACAAAACTAATCAGTTCGACAAAAAAGACAAAACACTAGGCCTCGGCTCGATGACCGGAAATCACATCAAATACATATACAAAATGAAAAAAACACTAGCGAGCATTATTACCGAGCACTAGCGATCTTTTCGGTGAGGAAAGAGAGATCTATGGAGAGAGTGAGAGGAGGAGGGATAGATGAGAGATCTTGTTGGGTTGGAGAGAGAGAGAGAGAGAGCTAGAAATGGGTGAAGAAAGGGAAATGTTTGGGAAGGAAAAGAGAAGATCTAGATCTAGATCTAGATCTAGAGAGATCTTGAGCTTGGGGAGAAAGAAAGGAGGGATAGGAGGAGGGTTGGGGAGAGGGGAGGAGTCTTTGTGGGTGGGGGGCGGCGGCGGCGCTCACTGCTGGCCAGTGGGCGTGCGAGCACTGGCCAGCAGTGAGCACCGCCTCTATTTTATATAGCGACATCACCACTGATGGACCTATAAAATGGGACCGTCAGTGATTCTGTAGTCAGCCCTAGACCTATGGTCGCTGATGGACGCGCACGGTGCCCGTCAGTGAAAAGACACGTCATCTGTGGAACCCTTTGTCCATCTCCATTGACGGGCGGCTTAGCTGCCCGTCAGTGGAGACGTCCTCTCCTCTGACAGGCACTTAACTACAGCCCGTCAGTGAAAAGACACGTCATCTGTGGAACCCTTTGTCCATCTCCACTGACGGGCGGCTTAGCGCCCGTCAGTGGAGACATCCTCTCCTCTGACGGGCGCTTACCTACAGCCCGTCAGTGAAAAGACACGTCATCTGTGGAACCCTTTGTCCATCTCCTCTGACGGGCGCTTACCTACAGCCCGTCAGTGAAAAGACACGTCATCTGTGGATCCACTGATGGGCGGCTTAGCTGACCGTCAGTGGAGACGTCCTCTCCTCTGACGGGCGCTTAACTACCGCCCGTCAGTGAAAAGGACACGTCATCTTTGGCACCCTTGGTGCATCTTCACTGACAGGTTGTTTTGTTGCCCATCAGTGCTGGTCCTCACGTCCAGCCTGGCTATCTTCTCCGCTGACGGGCGGATAGGATCCGTCAGTGGGGATCCCCTCCAACGACGGTCCGTTGTGTGCCTCTCAGTGGAGGTGGTTCAGCAGAGGGTCAATCTGCAGTAGTGTCTACATATTAAATGAAGAATAACAAAAAAAGAATAATTCAATTTGGAGCTCACATGCAGAAGATATGTATTTTTGAATTTTATTTTAGTTTAGATCAATTTGACATTTTCTGAAATTTGAAATTGAGCTAATCCTTTTCTTACTCAACCCATCTCTAGCCGCAGTCTATAACTAAGGGGGGTCCACATTTCCCTCACATTTCTGCCCCTTTTCTTTTTCTCTTTTCTTCTTCAGTCCCTTACTTCTGGGCCCCCTCTGTCATACCTCCTATATGGGGCACCAGCCGCGGGTTTTACTGATTTGATGCCGGTTCCACGCCGGTGATCCGAGCGGAGGCGGGCACACGTGCAAGTTTTACAGCGAGGGAAGGGGAGAGATAACCTCCGCATCGAGTACAGGAGCTCACCGCGATCTCGTTTGGCTGCTTAGGTGAGGCAGACGGATGCGGAGTAAGGCCAACGTCGATGATGGCGGCCGGCGGTGAGGGAGAATGTGGCGAGGGAGATTAGCTACATACCAAGCCAAAACAAAGGGTCAAGGAAGGAAAAGGGAGCTCCGGGAATCAGAGGATACACGCGATTTGGCTCGGGACTCACTGTGTGAAGGAAATCAGCGGCGGCGAGGCGACGGGCGGTGCCGAGGAAGAGGTAGGTTGGTTTCAGCTTTGACTACACAATAATCAAATTAACTTTGGGGGTAAGGTCCTGGGAGCATTGCGAGCTGAATTGACAAGAGAAAGGAAGAGGAGGAGTTACCGGTGCGGGGAGAATAAGTGACCGGTCACGGGGAGCCGCCGGACGTGGGGAAGACGAGCACCCAAGCATTGGTCACACTGCACCCAGAGCCAAATTAAAGGAGTCGGTGACTTCTCAGCGATATGAAGAATCTAATGGGCAAGGTTAGAGAAAGGGAGGAGGTCGCCGGACGCAAGCACAAAGATGATGCCGATGGCGCACGCTCACCGGGGCGGCAATGCCGGGCTTGTCCCGACCGCCTTGCTCAGCTGCGAGCTTGACTGAGGATGCGGTATAGAGGAGGGGAGTTGAGGATGACGTTGGCGAGGTGGGGAACTAAGAGGGAGGAGGAAATGCCGAGGGAGGTGCCGGTGTGCTTGAGGGGGAGCTCCGATAATGCACATGGCAGGGGGTTGGCGACGTGTGGAGGGAGAGAGCTGCAGGCGGGCCAAGCGCGTCAGCGACAGAAGGGGAAATGGGAGGGAGAGAAGGCACCGAGCAGAGGGGAAAGCACGGGAGGAAAATGCGCCTTCGGGCGCAGGCGGGAGGAGATGGGCTTCGGCCCACGCGGAGGAGAGGCAGGTCACCTGCAGCCCATTCGGCTGATTAGGATTTTCCTTTTATCCTTTTCTGAGTTCTCACCCTCCAATTCAATTTCAAATTTTCAATTGAGTTCAAAATAAGATTTAAACATATACATCAATAACCGCAAGGTTTTAACAAAGACTTCATCCCCAGGGTTTGTGGTAGAAATTGAAAATAGATATGTCACGTATTTTGACTAATGTTCCAATTATACTTTAATCTAGATTTGAGTTTTAGCTTAGTAAATGTTGTCTAAATCTTTTTAGGAAGTGTCCTTAGGAGTTTAGGGAAGTACTTAATTTTGGTTGAACTTCTGGTAAAGGTCGGGTAATTAATATCTCCTCAATTAGTAGTTTACCATAATTTTACCTGGTGTTCGATATTAGGGCGTAGGCAAAAGAGGTTAACCTATATGATGTTATGTGATGCAATGATCCAACTCTATTCCCTCTAAAACTTCGAGAGTTCTAAAGTTGGATGAACATATTTACAGAAACTAGGTCATTACAATTTTGTAGAATTTTTGCATAATTTTGGAGCAAAGAAAGCATATAAAATGATAAGATTAGGGTTTCTGCTTTAAAAGGAAAGAATTAGGAAAAGAAGTATTGTTAGGATTTAAAGGGGTAAGCCCCATATTTATGGCAGGTGGGCCCTCATGGGTGACTGGTATATCAACCTTGGACATGTGCTTCTATGTTGGTATAATGTCGCTAGGGTTTGTCCTTGTGTCGGGAGAGAGAGAGAGAGAGAATTAGGGTTCCGGTAAAAACCTTCAAGGGAGAAAGGAATTAGGTCTTCTCGTACCTTCGTATATGTGTGGTTAGGGTTTGGTCTTTTATCGGATGAGAAAATGAATTAGGGTTTCGCAAGGTCGTCGGGGAGGATGACGAATTAGGGTTTGGCCGAATCGTTGGGGGAGAGGAAACCTAGGGTCTAGGATCTTTGCGTATATGTTTTCTATTTTGGAAAAGGTTTGAGTATGTTGTGCCGAGTAATTATTCTAGGGCTATTCCATCTGTATATATGCACATATACACATGACTTGGTGTCTTATCTAAATGACATGAAATGATGCGTAGAAAATCCTGAAACCAAAATGCAAATATAAATAATCGAAGTTTTAATAAGGACCTAAATGCATGTTTTAAAAACGTGCTAAAAACTCGGGCATTACAAGAAGACCACCAACCTCACCTTCTGAACAAGATGTTATGCCACACCATCACTCCAAAGGTGGGTGATACCAGGTACATCTGAAGTTTTGAGCGGGATCTTCTCATGCGAATGGTGAAGGGCGAGGATTTTCTCGTCTCGGAGTATATCTTTCATATCATGCGGATCACCAGTGCTGACCACACTTGCTCTCTATCATTTGCTTGGTATATTTAGATGCTCATCAAACAAACAACAGATAAGATCTTCTATTGTGAAGTGAAGCACCTGGCATACAAGCCCAAGAGCAAGAAGGATGAGCCTGCACCTCAGGAAAAAGGCAAAGAGCTCACCAAGAATGTTGGGTGCCTCGAAGAGAAGAAGGGTTTAAGCCAAAGAGGATGAGAGAGTCTAGGTATGGAAGCATTGCCAAGCTCACGATGATGCTGATCTCGAAGACATGATTGCCGAGGATCCCCAAGTGGGCAATCCTCTTTACTAAGATCAAGAACACTCTCTCCATAGTTACCCACCACCTCCATTGGTAGAACGTGGCTCTAGCTGACCTCATGTAATGCCTGAATTTTAGCACTTTCTAGAACCCATCATTTAGGTCCTTATTAAAACTTTAATTCTTTTTAACTACATTTCTGCTCTTGTGATTTCCTCGCATCATTTCATGTCATTTAGTTAAGACACCAAGTCATGCATATATGTGCATATACGCAGATGAAATAACCTCAAAATGATTCTCATAAATCACCTACTCAAACCTTGCCAAAACTAGATGATATATATGCATATATATGCAACTGCATGAAAACCCTAGTTTCCTTTTCCCCGAAACGAAACCCTAGCGACATATATGCCAATGTGATATCTCATGCCCAAAGTTGATATACCAAAACCCTGACTCCTACCCTCCTCTCATTTCTTTTCTTTTAATAGTGATATTTTATGTGAATTTCTTGCCCCAAAAATTCTGGAAAAATCTCATAAAATATGTGAGATCCTGTTGCACCTATTTATAAAACAACATGAGGCTGCTCAGTGCAAGGTTTTTGAGAACATCCAGAATACCAAAACATGTTAATTCTTCACTTGAACTGCAACCCCTAGAAATGTTGCTCAGAAAAATTCACAAAAATTCCTCAACATACTAGATGCTCCCAGGACACCAATTATGCAAAAACATTGTTGAGTCCAGTACAAAAATTTCATAGCATTCATCACAGGGAAATTCAGCCTTCTTGAGTCAATCCATGTTTTGACCACCTCAAGCTCTTGACAACTCGGTGAAACTTTGTCAACCAGACCAGGACCCTTTTGTCCTCTACCTTGCTAAAGCCTAGCTATGCCAACGATGGCATTCCCTTTTCTTCCACTTTTCCCACTGCACCCTACCTATCTCCTTGATCCTGTGGCTCTGACCCTAACCCTAGAGCTTGTTTGGCAAAGTTGTGCATGCATGGGAGCACCTAGGCATGCCCGGACGCGCCTATGCCGGCACGCGCTGGCATTGGCCACGCTCTGGACGTGTCCAGAGCACGAGCACAGCACGCCCAAGACAGACCACGCGTGGACTCTCCGGTTTATCGGTGCTTCCGAGCAGTAGAGCGCGCCACCCTGAGCTCGCCACCACACCAATGCCGTCCGGACCACTCCACTCAGCATCCCTATCCTCCACGGCGGTGAGCTCCCACGTCGACCGTGCCACCGGCCTATAAAAGAGAGTCCCGACCCCTCTACATCTCAACACCCTCCCTTCTCCCTCCAGTAGCCTCCTGAGCCGCCAATTCCTCCCGAGCCCTCCCCCTTGCCGGCCTTAGCTACTCCGGCAGCGAGCACCTTAGCAGCCCGAGCTCCACCTATAAAAGGGGTAGTCCCCGAGCTGCCTAAGTACCTCATCCACCCCCTCTCACCCCAATTGGTTACCGTGACACCCAATTGCTCCCTCACCCTCTTCTCCTCCCCCACAGGCAACAAGCTCCGCCTCTCGGATCCGCCCAAGTCCAAGCCGTCAGACATTACTAAACCAAATCAACCTCCACCATCTTCGTCCCATCCTCCTCCTCTACGGGAATCATTCGCCAATTTTCCAAGACCTCCACCGAGCCCAAAGCCCCAAAGCTCACCGGAACCACCGTTGGGACCATCACAAAAGGAGCCAAGTGGGCCAAGTGGAGGCCGCCCACTGACAGCGGGCCCTGAGATTCTCATCGGGCCCGCACATCGAGTTAAGTGGCCGTGTAGTTCTCTCCTGTCGCTTTGTCTCTAAGGAAGGCATACTCAGTACTAAAGGAAAGCGCCTTTCTCCCGGTTTCATCTGGTTTATTAATTTCAGAACCATCCTCGCCACTGGTTCAGCCGGTTCGGGCTCTTCCTGACTAGTTTTGAGATTATTTTTCTGGCTCCAGAATCCTGTGACTATTCTCTACCTTTTTCATGTAGAAACTTTTTCAAAATCCCAAACTATTTGAATACAAATAGAGAAGAATACCTAGGGTTTAAAGAATTCCTATTCTTCCTAAAATCAAATATGGTCAAAAGTAATTCTAGGGTACTCTAAGTTATTTCAAGAACGTTTTTACCAAGTTTAGGACCTTAGTACACTAAGTTTAGGGTACTCTAAGTCCTATTCTTCCTAGGACCAATCGCAATGCTTAATATAAACAATAGGTTGATTTTTTTTCGGTCTCACGCAAGTTCCATTATTTCTTGTTAAAAGACTTTAGCTAGAACTTAAAGTTAAGTCCATAACGATCTTAGGAATATTTTCCAGAGCACTCTAGGTTGGAACGAGCATATTTTCAAGCTAGTGTTCCCTTCACAACCCATAGGAGCTAAATGACCATTTTGATCTTAAAGTGATCATGGTATTCCCTCGTATACGACAATGATCATATGTTGCTAAAAGTTTTGAAGTAAAGCTTTTGAGCATGAGACCCATTGACCTTAGCTTAGTATACCGAGTACTTGAGGGCATTAATATCTCTGTAGTTCATCTGATTTATGAACACGAGGTGTATCAAGAGAAAGTAATATAGTCCCACCCTATGTCTTATCACTAAAACCTTATTTCATGTGGTGACACAATGAACCCTACCCTTCTAAATCTCGAAAAGAATTCTTAGGTCCAGAATGATCTTAAGTAGGTTTTACCACTCTCATACTCTCTGGACTCACTCAAAGAAGATGTCAAGTTTCTGCTAACCCTAATACGGAGAAGGACCATGATATACACATGTGATCATGTACCCTGTTCAGGCATCAACCTAACCTAAAACCGTAGCGATCCAAGAATGTTCCCTTGGTTAAAACCATGGCATGAGCATACCATGTGCATCATTTGGTTCTTATTGGAGTTTTTGACATCAATGTTTATTCATCGCCCTTTTTAACGAGTAGTTACCGACATACCAGACTTTCTCGAGGAGGAACCCGAATTTCTATAGAACCAATTCTAGGAAGAATACCAGTACCCCAACTCACCAGGCAAGTATCCCTGCGTTGATCATGTTGAAGCCTATACTTTCGGACTTATTTATGTTGATTGAAAAAACTTGCATGCTATGTTAGTACCACCCTTATTTTCGGATTAGAGTAGCTATGACCTATTATTGCATGTCCTCTACCCATCTTCCTTGTCGCCTTAGGATTAATCCCTCTAGCGGTGTTGTAAAGCCGTCGAGAACTTAGGGTGTAGTATTTTATGCTAGTGCCACCGAAATGAAAACCAATTTTGGATATATATATATATATATATATATATTCTTGTGTAGGATGGAACCTCGGGGAGGTGTCCATCGTCTCAGGAATTTTTTTTGTGAAAAGGTTTTCCAGCAAAACCCTAAATCAAACCGGAGTTGATTGTGGCATGAGGATACCTTATGTGGCATTGTTAGTAATCCAGTCCTGTGTGACTTAGGATTTGTCAGAGTCTCAGAGTCTTGCCTGGATCAATTAAGGACCTAGGTTCCAAGTCAGAACTGCCGGCATTTGCTCATGTCTGTTGTGCTCTGAAAGTCATAGGCTTCGGGTTTTGTCGCAATCTCCGAGATCACTTGTTGGACACGCTATCCAGTCGTTGCTTTGAAAAGTCGAAGTCTTTTGGTTCTTGCCAGAGTCTTCGAGATCTATTGGTGTATACACGATATAGCCGTTGATTTGAAAATTTTTGAAACCTCCGAGTTCAGTTCGAAACCTCCACTTTTTGGCAGTTTTTCTATAACAGCTAGTTTTTGAAGGGTTGGCTCTATATACCCCCAAGCCTCTTTGCATGCATAACTCTTTACTAATCCATTCCTCTACTCTCATTAGTGCTACTCCACATTTTTTCAAGCCCAAGTTGTCATCCTTGGAAATTTTTGAGAAAGAGATTGATGCATAGTTGATGATCAAGCAAGAGTTCATCTTCAAGCCGAACTGTTTTTGAAGCCTGTTACTCTTTGAGATTAGCGTCTTCTAGACGGTTAGGAGTTGCTTGGGAGCCTTTAAGCAGTTTGTGAAAAGTCCCAAGAAGTTTGTAAAGGTTTGGAGCTCACTTACCGCAAGATGAAGAGCTCCACGAGTGACAGGGGGCTTCGCATCGGTGAGCCCTTTGAGGAAAGTAGACGATACTTGTTTCCTCCTGTATTATGATCACTAGCATGCTAGTGTTTACTTAGAGTTTGAGAACTTCATATGCATGATTTACTTTTGGTATTAACTTTTGATAATCTCCTATTCACCTCCCTCTAGTCAATAGCTTAGATCCTTTCAGAAACCCCATTTACACACCGATTGTCGAAGACGAAAGTCATGCTGTGACCCAACTTTGCTCGCTCCATCATTGTTGCCGCACGAATTGCAATGCCAAAGGATACGAGATAGTTGCCTCGACATCCACGTGAACAAGCTATCAGAAGCTGGCTCTGGGACGATGGCTCCAAGGACGAAAACGACAAAGTCATTGCCGTTGTTCGATCCAGGAATATTCAGATATGAGTTTTCAGCTAGGAGCCCCAACCCTGGGAAGAGGAGAGGAGAGAAACACCATGATGACGTCTCCAAGGAGTTAAACGGTGCCCACGGACGTCGTCGTCGCTAGTTTCGGCCTAGGCCAGACCGGGTTTTCACTCCGAGTTGTTTCGACCTCCTCCCAATTATACTTGTAGCCCATTGCCTCTTCTGCAGCTAACGGCCCAAGCCGAGCAGGTGCACAGCCCACACGGCCACCATTGGCCTAAGCATTTCAGAAGGAGGCCGGACGACCACCGCACCGGCCACGAGCCACGCTCAAGCAAGGACCCCCGCCCATGGCGCCTGCACAAGTGGCGTGCTTGCCGCGCAGCCTACCGACCATAGCTATGCACGCCGCCATGTGCCAAAGAGCCGCCGCTAGATCTAGCTACCTGTGCCAAGATCCACAAGCCTGCTGCCAGCCTAGGGAGACCACGAGTCACCAACACCAGGCGCTGGTCAGGGTCAGGGCTAGCGTTGCTGCCCCGCCACCAGTCTCGTAGGCACCTGCGGCCGCCGCTCCACACCACCTGCTCGAGGAACAAAATTCCCACCCTCCCCCTTCGGATACATGCCCCGCCGCTGCAGTGGTAACCACAAGCAGAGAGGTTGGATGCGAGGGGACGACCCGGAGGTGGCTAGGGCTTGCCTCCTGGGTTGCTAGCATAGGAGCAACACGAGAGTCGGGGAGAGAAGGAAACAATGTTTCATTACTGTATGATCCATGATATGTACTGTATAAACTAAGATCGATACCACTATTGCATCTGCCATATCTGTAGACCAATAAGAACAGATAACAAAGCAGTCCATTATTGAGAAAGTTAACCATTGATCAATTCTAAACGAAGGTTCCAAACACCCGTCAGGACAGCCCTTGTTTGCAGAACACCAAAACAAATAATAATAAAAAACGTCATCTCGTATCTATCAAGAAGCCATTCTTCACCACAAAACAGAAACTCACAATGTTCTAGTACAAACACAATATGTATCAGCAGCATTTCTATATGTATCATCACTCCTGAGATAATTTACATGACAACCAATAGAAATTCTATATTCAGGTTCATCTTGTTGTTTGGACCTGGTTTGGCTCAATGGTGTACCCAACGGCGCCTCCACGGCCTCTACGAGACAGCGAAAGGGGCCTCGTCAGCTCAACATTAGCCGGCACAGGGATTCCGTCAGAGTGGCCGGAAATGCAGAGTGATCCATTGTCATCCTGATCCCAGTACACCTCAACCATGACGCCTCTTGGATACTCTTGTGTCTCAGTTCCAGGAATGCCTACAAAACGAGCCCCCTTTGGTATCTGCGCCGTCGGAGAAATTTGCCAATGTTAGTGCAATCAGAGAGATGTTCACAATGATCTACAGGGATCTCCACGTATGCAAGCTATGTAGTCTTATACTGGATGGAAGTTATCCGCATCTCAGAGAAGTTTTTTTTTATGTTCAGAAGTGCCGTAGTATTCTTATGATTACCGAGGACAAACCTGAATTGATGCTCCTGATGATAGGTTCAGAGTCACCAGTGTCCCTTCAGCAGTAGAGCTCTCCAGCTCGGCCTGCTTTGCGATGTTCAGGAAGACTTCTTCAAGTGTCGTGAGGCCAAGTTGAATATCTGATATCTCGAATTCCCCTTCCCTATCTTCGAGTTCTCCAAAGAATCTCTGTTTGTCGAAGAGTATTAGTGTATCATATATTTAAAAAATAATGTATGCCATAGTTTTGGGTGCCAAGGTAGTACCGTCAGAAGTGGTTCTTTCTGATGGGGGATGACAAACGTTAAGAATGTCCTGCTCTCCTCTTTTGGGTCCACATCAAGCCTCTGTTTCAACAAACTTTACGTTGTTTACATCTCCACATAAGAACAGAATGACTCTGAGTAGTTTTGATCTAATGATGAGACACATACTTCCTTGAAGAACCGATTGACAGCTTCTATGTTAGGAGTAACCGGGGTCTCAGTGTTGCTGTTGATGTTACGGCTTTGTGTGTGACCACTTCCAGAGAAGTTCACATTAGCGATGTATCCAGTTCCAAATTTTGACTTAAGCCTTATTGATGTGCCAATGCACCTTAATTTCCCCTTTGCCATGATAGCTATTCGGTCACTTAGGATGTCTGCTTCCTCCATTGAATGGGTTGTCAAGACAATAGCTCTTCCTTTCTTTGCCTCCTCTATGATGTCCCAGACGTGCCTCCTTGTTATTGGATCCATACCAGTTGTCTGTGTACAATATACATGGTTAGATTAACATGTGACAAGGGATGTGTAGCAAGCAAACTGATTGTAATTTGACAGGTCTCTACCGGTTCATCAAGAAAGACCAGTTTTGGGTCACCGATTAGAGCAATTGCAACACTTAGACGCCGTTTCATTCCTCCACTGTAGCTACCTGCTCTAACATTAGCTGACTGGCTGAGCTTCACTTGGGCTAATGATTGCTCGGCTACCTGAATTGCATGAACAGAGAGATCAAAATGCAAAACCATAAAGAGTTTTAGGGTGTACATGTCAATAGGTTCTTAAGAAACATACCGACTTGATTGTTGATGGAGGCAATCCCTTGATGCTAGCAAACAACTCCATGTGCTCCTTAGCCGTCAATGCGTCCCATAGGATGTCAAACTGCAAAGAAATAACATATAAATATTTATCTTCTATTGAAATGCAACAGCACTTGCATCTGTAACATGAGAGTACTAAAGCACCAACCTGTGGACAGACTCCAATCATCCTGCGAATATTCGACATCCCCGCAGTGCTTCGAACAGAATGGCCATAAATCAATGCTGTGAAATGTTAAAACTGGCTTGTTAGCACGTCCATAACTATTGAACACATATCACAAACTTTTTCTTTAAGGAATGATACTGATTACTGACCATCACCGCCTGTAATTGGTGTTATTCCAGTCAGGCAACTGATTGTAGTTGTTTTACCAGCTCCATTGGGCCCGAGAAGACAAAACAGCTGGTCCTTCTCAAGGTTCACCCATAAGCCCTGCAGAGATATATAGGTGATTAATAATCAGGAGAAGTAAAGCTTGCTTGTTTGTTTTGGATGCCAGAAGATAACTGAGTACTCACTTTGACAGAATGAAACGGCTTAGTTGTTCTGCATTTGCAGCAACCCATACTAAAACTTCCTGGGTATGTTTTCCGCAAACCGCGTATTTGAACTGCAACACCAGGATCTACCTCACTGTTTGCAGCTTGTTGTTTTACTAGGTTTTCCTCAGTAAGAACATCCTCATCAGTAGGGGTTGCATCATCTGCTGGATGGTTCGAACCAAAAAAGCTAAAGAGGCCTCCCTCTGGAATGGACCATTCAGATTAATGAGTAATGTTAGATACTGCAGTTAAAACAAGGAGCAGAATTACTGAACACTTAAAAAATAATCTAACCTTGCATCTTCCCTCCTCCTTTCCCTGTCCAGTATGAAGGCATCACAAAGTAGAACACTGACTTTTTAACACCATTGACATTTGGAATTATGTTGTCAAAGTAGATTGCCAGGACAAACCACAAGAAAAATGTGGAGATGAGCCATTTGTAAATTTCATCCTGTCAGGTGTTTGCAAAAACGCAGAGATTGAAGTTGCATAAGCATTAAAAGAACACTGTCTAATGGGCAAAGTTGCACATACAACAGTAATGACGCAGTCCGTCTCAAAAGATTGGCACTTCCCACGCTGATTCCAGCTAATACCTTTGTCTTCAGGAGTGGCAGTTGCTTTACCTAGAATATTGAGAGCTTGGGCAAAAACATCAGGAGGAAAGAAGGACCATATTATCCGGTAGTACTTCTTATAGGAACTTGAATAGGGGAACCCGAAGGTTGTAACAAGCTGCACAGGGAGGTAATAAAGGGGTTTGCATATTTTCTGAAACTTGAACTACTGGACCCACAAGATGATGATTAAGCAAAATTTACCTGTGTCAAGAAGCCAACAATGAATATTGAAAATCCAACGGTAGTAGCTGATGCTGCTTTCGTGACGAATGTGGATATCATGAAAGCAAAACTAAGCTGCAGAAAACATCATGAATGAGCACAATATGTTAAGGGAAAACTAGGGGAAAAAGACATTATTTACAGACTCTAATTAGAATCAGGAGATGTATAAACAAAATTCATCCATGGAGTCACGATTCTATCTAGATTCACTAATTAAAATGGACATAAGCAAAACAAGTATACTGACAGGATTGAATTTACCATGTTCAGTTGGAAGAGGAAGAATAGGAGGAATAGGATCCCGAAGCTATTGTTCAGGAAGAAGTCAAACTGGAACATCATCCCAAAGAGCACGGTAAAAAGCACTGAAAGTAATGTAAGAAAGGCCTCCCAGGTAAGCCAAGATAACCAATACGCTGATTCATAGAGTCCCATGATAGACATAGCCTGTGAATGTGTACCAAACTTAAGAGTCATGTCAAGCATCAAGATACATAAATCTTAAAATGCAGGTAGAGAGTGGGAAAAGCTCGAACCTGACGAAGCTTAAGTTCTTTCTCCGTCACCAAGGCACTGATTTGGAAAACAAATCCAAACATTGCAATGGCAAGGAAGAAAGTCGGCCCTGCTTGGGCAATAGTAGAGAAGGTTTCTGTAGCTGGGTGAGCAAATTCCTTGAATCCCACAGTCCAGCTAAAATTTGGATCTGTCACAATCATTAAATTTTACTGTTAATTTCCAAGCAATACTATCAAATGGAAGCAAGCAACATGCAGGTATCATTTATTTATGCAGCATACAGTATATACTTTGAAAAATATCTTGTCAAAAAACTTATAGAAGTACTAAAGAGAATGAATTGTTGTGAAAGGGTATGGAACCAGTGTACTATGTAGTAAACACTGAAGAAAAAGTTCCCTAAATAAACCATGGAAGTAGCAATACCTCCAATAATCAACCTTGCCATTTCCCTCTCAGCTGCAACTTGAAGTGGTATCTGGAATTTGAAGGTGGGGTCCTCATATGTTCCTCTCCGTGCTACAGGAGTGGAGTTTGTCTGAATACCATACTTTATTTGAGTAGCAGTTATATCTTGAAAATGTAAAGCACCAGGGCATCGCATCAGATTTTCAAAAAGCCAAGCATCAACTTCATCTGGACTCCTAAAACCTAAAACCTGAGGAAATCACCATGCAACAATCAGATAGGATGTAACAGCATGTTGAGTATAATAATCAATTCTATGGTGAACCTGCAAAGTTGTTTAAGAGACATCAAAGAAACTATTGTACTTTGACCAGTGCCATGTGATATATTGTAGTTTACCACAAAATCCGAGCTTGTGTCAAGTGATAATGAATCATAAGAAGGAAAAATTATACAAATCCTAAATACCATACTTTATCAGATGGGCATATGAAGAATAAAAAAGTTAGAACAGCTGAATCGAAGTAAACTAATTCAGACTACATAATGGGCGCCTGAAGGCTAGCCTCACGACTAAATTAAATAAATAAGTCCTCACGTACCATTTGGCAGGACTTTTATACATTTTTCTTAAGTTCTTCACCAACAGAGTTTCAACCTTTACGTTCAATTAACCAGAGGTTAAATTATAGTACTGGCAATTACAAATAAGTGCATAGTAGTTTACAACAATCCAACACTATTTCTTTGATATCATCATCAGTTCTATGCAAACCACATACCTCCTCCCTAAAATTATCAATTATATTCTCACTTAACGTTCCAAGGTACATCCTCACCGTCTTTATTTCCAAGAAAAGGCATTGCACACACCGTATCACGAAACCACGCAGTAGCATGAAAACAACACCAAAAGCACTTAGGACATGCCTAGACCGAATTAGCTGTTCCAAGTGGAACCCGTGTGCATCCAAACCATTAAAAACAAAATAGGCTTCTTTTTCCACGCTTTCTTCGGAAGTCTCGCACATTCCGTCATCTAAAGTGAGTGCCCACAGCTTTCATCCTAATGCCAAATGGGAGCACATCACACCGAAATTGTCAACATCAAACCTAAATGATGATCCAAGTTCAACGTCAAATCAGCCAATCTGCTCCAAGCTTAAAGGAAATAAAAGAAAAGCCTTTTTTTTTGAAGGAACTATAAAAGAAAAGGTTCACAAGAGCCGATCCAATCAAATCAAGTACATCTCACCAACAACTAACACCTAACCACGTCGAGCTCCTGGGATCAAATCACCTCCGCAAAACGCTTCAGAATTTCATCTCTCAAAAGGCTGAAACACATCCAAATCCCAAGATATATCACGCAGTTTTCTCTTCACAAAAAGCGCACGGGAAATTTGAATCTTCCTCACCGAAAACCCAAATCCTCACACCTAAAACGTGGGAGCAGCCAACTCTTCGTCATCCAAACCGGTCAAGGCCACGCCGCAAGATCAAATCACACGCCAATTACGCCCAAAATCAAACTGATAAATTGAAAACAAAAAAGAGCATAGAAGAAAGGAATCAAAGCCCTCACCTTATCGGTGGGGATCGGCCGGCCGGGGTTGTTCCTCCGTATGGCGTCGACGAGCCCCGCGACGCGGGCGCTGCCCCCGCCGCTCCAGAGGAAGTCGTAGCAGGGGGACTTGATGAAGAACTTGTCCTCGCAAGGCGGGATGGGCGGCGTGACGAGCGCCTCCGGGTCCGGCACGTTGCGGTAGGCGGTGGTGTAGGAGAAGCGGGAGCGGACGGCGCGGTCGATGCAGAATATGAGGAAGATGAAGACCAAGGAGGAGAGCAGCTGCAGCGCCGACGACCGCCGGTGGCGCCAGGCGAGCGCCGCGTTCTTGCGAAGCAGCGAGCGGTACTGCTGCCAGGCGAGCGCCGGCCCGCTCAGGAGCTCCATTGGAGGATGGAGGGCGAGGCGGAGTTGTTCTGGGTCTTGGGGGAGTGGAAGGTGGAGTAGTTTGTGGTTTGGGTATTTATAGGGGGTGCAATTGAAAACGGCCGCCAGGAAGAAGGGGTTTGTGGTCTGTCTGTTTTGCGGCTTCTCTCCTGCTCGAGGTTTTTGCCGCGTAGATATTGTCCGCTGCATCCACGTAGATGATACAAATGGCACGTTGATAGTAGATTCAACTAGGGCCTCGCAGGGATGGCAGTCGGGCACAGCGGGCAAGGGTAGTTGTCACACGTAGTGTAAGCCACTGATTTTTCATCCGCGAAATTATATCACTCACTAACAGGTGAGAGGTGTCAAAAAAATACGGTACCAGACGAGAGGTAGGAGCGTGTAAACCCTTTTATTAGAGCATCTCCAAGGAGTTATGCACATCTCATTCTCTATATCATCATATGGAGAGCTTCTTTAAAATATTCTCTCCCTATATCTTCATTCCCTCCAACCCATTTTCCATATCCCTCTCCTCTATATTTTATTCATATCTTATAACTAACATAATATTTTAAACGATTTTATTTGTAACGAGTATAATTATAACGGCTATTTTTATAATAAAAATATTTATGACGGTTAAATTCAAACAACTATATTGTTGTCGTACCTCTAATTGAACTACGATAACTTCTTTCTACCTTAGGAATGACCCTCTGATCAGAATTATCTCGCAAGATAACTGATACTTTGAACAAGCTAAGCTGCACATTTTCCACCATAAACAGCAACTCAAAACAAAACAAAATCACTGATTACAACTGAGCACCTCATCTAATCCTCCTCCCATAGCCATATCCTACACCCTACACTCTTTGCCCTTCTTAATTCACCATCCAAACACAAAAAGAGTAAAAACATCACAAGTCAACAACTAACTGGAGCATCAGTGAGTTAACCAACAGCCAGTGAACTCTTGACATAACAAATCCCTGGGAGGGACTATCTTTTCTTTTGCTGGCTTATATAAAGGATGAGGTCCCTGCAATTGTGGTACATATTTGCTTGAGAGAGATACAATAAACTTGGAAAGAATAATGAGGCTAATCACAAATTGATATACTGATACATCCAGGTTCGTTGGAATTAGAAAATTTGCTTATGTTAGGTCGCATACTTTGGCACAGTTTGTACATGGTGCGTCACACTGGATCCATGTCAAGTCGCTTCCAATATCAACATCAAGAAAATAAGGTCTTGGTGGATTGCCAACAGAGATAGAAGTGTAATACTGCCTGCAATTGGTGTAAGATAATGTTAGCCTCAACAGGCCAAGCATGACATATAATTAGACACATCATGACATTAACATAAATAGTAGCCATTTTTTAAGGATAAAGAATAGCCCATCAGAATATAGAGATTAGTTGAGTAAAGAGGCTGGCGTTAACTAAAAATGTTAGATACTCAGATCTTGATAACACTCTGCATACATAGCAGTAGAATTGCAGTTCCGGCATATAAAAGGTCTCCCAACTTTGATGGATAATCATCATATCATCCTGCAACAGTACAAATAAACTAAGACTACATCTTGAGTCCTTGACGAATCTAAGAAACAAAAAAGCTTGTAATTTGACAATAGCCAAACTCATAAACCCTACCAAGCTATCTAAAGATGCCAGAACAAAGTAGCCCCTAATGATCAACCAAAGCCATTCCATAGCAACGACATCTATATTGTACAAGGCAAAGAGTTCCTGCATTCTCCCCTCAAGACAACGGGCTCGGTCTTGAAAAAAAAAGGGCATCAGATGGACCTACAGCTAGTGAGATGTCAACTGTTTCCCTCACATACTCCCCATCCTCAAATATGTCCAGCACATTGAGCTCCCCATCAGTGATTCCCTTGAAAACCTGCAGCACAGAGGAACAAATTAGCCTTTGTTTTGCATATATGCTGTCCCATACTCATCGAATGTAACAAGAGCTCGTGGTTTCCAGTACTTGCCATTGCTTGCATTGCCCAAACCAAGAAACACCAAACGCCGCTCAGGAGGTTGGCAGGAATTCGTTCCGCATACGGGATGTGAGATTCCACTCACCTTTCCTGGAACTTCGTTGCCATCGACGGGAAGAATCACCGGGTAGACGCGGCCCCTAATGCTGAACCTCCGGCTGCAGACCAAAAGCGATGTGGAATTCGACTACGCGTCTAGCTTCGAACAAGAATAGAACAGCAATTGAAGCACGCAGGGAGAGGGTGAGGAGGCACTGGTTGGGAAGGAGCGCGAGGGAGGAGCAAATCCGGCTTCGCGATGATGTACTACTGCTGCTGCTGCGCGGGGGAGGAGCATCAGCACGGCGCTGAAGACCAAGGCCCTGGGGAGGAGCAGCACAGTGTGGCAGAGGTGGTGGTGCTGGAATCCGGCCGACCGCGAGCTCCGGCTCCCTCCCCTACAGTCTACCCCGCCGGATTGTTGCCTGGATCTAACGAGAAGATGGGACGAACTCCGGCTCCGGCTCCGACGGACGCAACGCAACTCGACGGCGCGACCGGCCGCTCAGGAGGTTGGCAGGATGGAGCTCTCCGAGCCGGGCGGTTGGGGGATGCAGAACCAAAGCTGGTCGCCAGGAATGGGGAACGGGAGGCGGGGGATGGAGAATGAGATATGTTGCAGAATGAGATGGAGAACCGGTTGGAGGCAGTTTTTTCCTCAAATTTGGCATATATGACTATGGAGAAGGGGATACAGAAACCCCTTGGAGATGCTCTTAGGGGGAGTTCAGTTTCAATACAAGCTTTGAAACAAGTATGAGATCCTATTCAAATCACTGACTCTCCCAACGTTTGCAACTCGGATGGCAGCTGTACACGCTGATCTGCATACCTGGGACCGGAATTCCCTTAAGGCCCCAAGGAGAAGGATTTCCGAGCTTCAGAAAAAGCTTGAAACATTACAGGCCGGTCCGGTTTCGGATGAATCGATAGCTCAGCAGAAGGAGGTTCAGCTATCTATTGAAGGGCTGTTGGAACAAGAGGTGTACTGGATCCATAGAGGATGAGCAAACTGGATTAGACACGGGAATAGAAACACAACTTTCTTCCACACTTTTGCAACAGCTCGCAACAAACGTAATCAGATTAAACGCCTTCAGGATGAAAATAGGGTCTGGAAGGAAGGAATGATCATATGGCTGGGGACATCTGTTCATACTTCTCATCGCTTTTCTCCTGCAGTGCTGAAGGTTCGAGTGAGATGGTTATGCGCAAAGTGAAACATTGTGTCTCAGCATATATGAATGAGTCGCTGCTAGCTCCTTATTCTGCAGAAAAGGTGCGCAAGGCCCTGTTCAGTATAGGTGATCTAAAAGCTCCTGGCCTAGATGGTTTATACGCTGTGTTCTACAAGAAATATTGGTCTCTTTTAGGACCATCTCTGGTTAATGAAGTGCTTCAGGCGGTGAACAGTGGAGTTATCCCGGCTGGTTGGAATTCCACTACAATTGTTTTAATCCCCAAAGTAGAGAACCTGGAGAAGGTATCCTAATTCAGACCTATCAGTCTATGCAATGTTGTTTATAAGGTACTTGCTGCTAGATTAAAGGTGCTTCTCCCTGAGATTATTAGCTCGTCTTAAAGTGCTTTTGTCCCGGGGAGAGTTATCACTAATAATGTCCTTGTAGCCTATGAGTGTCTTCATGTGATGAAGCGGAAGAAGAAGGGAAAATTTGGTATGTGTGTGGTGAAGTTAGACATGCATAAAGCATACGACAGAGTTGAATGGTATTTCCTGAAAGCTGTCCTCTTGAAGCTCGGATTTGCGACATGCTGGGTGGATTTAATCATGGCTTGTGTGTCTTCGGTGTCTTACCGTGTCAGATTCAATTCTATGGAAACTTAGGAGATATTTCCATCTAGAGGCTTAAGACAAGGGGGCCCCTTGTCCCCTTATCTTTTCCTGCTCTGTGCAAAAGGATTTACAGCATTACTAAATGATGCTGAAGAGAAGGGAGATCTTATTGGAGTTAAAGTGTGCAGAGAAGCACCGGCTATGTCCAATCTTTTATTTGCCGATGACTCATTAATTTTAATGAGGGCTGACCGCCCTAATGCAGTATGCCTGAGGAGAATTCTGGATGAATACTGTTTAGCTTCGGGACAATTGGTAAGTGAGGCGAAGTCTAGTATCTATTTCAGCCCTAACTCTGCAGAAGTGAAGGCTGAAATCTGTAGCACACTGAACATCATGACTGAATCCATATCTGACAAGTATTTAGGCTTGCCACCCATGATTGGAGTTGATAGATCAGACTATTTTCAACATTTGGTTGATAGAGTGTGCCCAAAGATTAATGGATGGAAGGAGAGGACTCTGTCCTATGGTGGTAAAGAGGTGCTTCTTAAGGTGGTTGCTCAAAGTATCCCAGCATATGCAATGTCGGTCTTCAAATTCCCCAAATATATCTGCAAGGGAATAACAGACGCCATGTCACATTACTGGTGGGGTGACGACGGCAATCAAAGGAGAATGCACTGGTTTGCGTGGTGGAAAATGTGCGTCCCAAAAGCACAAGGAGGTATGGTCTTCCATGATTTACATTGCTTTAATCTCGCGTTATTGGCAAAACAATGCTGGCGTCTTGTCTCGAATGAAGGCTCTCTCTGTGCAAGAGTTTTGCGGGCTAAGTATTACCCAAACAGTGGAATTCTCTTAGTCCCTCTCAAGAAAGGTGCATCCTTCTCCTAGCACAGCATCTGGGTGGGAATCCAGTGTTTCAAATGGGGATGTATTTGGCGGGTTGGTGATGGCATGAGAATAAACATCTAGGAGGATCCTTGGAACCCTAATAGTCCCTCACGGAAGATCATCATTGTAAGAGGTGCTCGGGTCATCACTAAGGTGAATGATTTGATCAATCCTCACACAGGTGTGTGGGATGAACAATTAATCCGATAGACCTTTTGGCCTATTGACGTAGATCGGATTCTTCAGATACCGTTGGCTCAAAGCGAGATAGAGGATTTTATTGCTTGGCATCACTCGAAACAAGGTATCTTCTCTGTCCGATCAGCTTATCACGTTGAATGGAAACATCAGCATGGGGAGAAGCTGCACAGAACTTCAGGTCAGAGCAGCTCTCAAGGCAGTCCAGTTTGGAGGAAACTCTGGCATTTGAAAGTTCCGGCTAAGATCAAAATCCTGGTCTGGCACTGTCTCCATGGCACCATCTCGTGTAAGGTGATCTTGGCTAACAGGCACTTGGCTGCTAGCGGCCAGTGTCCAGTGTGTGCTGAAGAGGCAGAGGACATCAAGCATGCTCTGTTCACTTGCTGGCGTGCGTGGTCAGTGTGGAAAGCACTGGGTATTTCACATACAATTCATAATGCTTTGCTCATTGATCGGGCAGGCCAAGCAGTTTTGGAGGACCTGCTATGCAACGATGACAAAAAGAAGCAGTACATTGGGGAGATTGCGGTAAGTGTGATAATTGCTGTTGGGTGCTGGTATATTTGGTGGGAAAGAAGACAAAGAGACAATGGAGAATCTATCCAAACTCTGAGCTATTCGGCTCAGGCCATCCAAGTGCTGAGTCTTAATTATGCAAAGTCACATGGAATAGGTGTTAATCGCCCTAACTCTGGCTGGACACGTCCTCCTCCAGGTATGCTCAAGCTGAATGTAGATGCCTCCTATCTCCATGATGACCACAGTGGATGGATCGATCGGTGCTGTTGTAAGGGATGGCAGGGGTATGTTTGCTGGCTGTGCGAATGAGTTTATGGGCCAAATAGCGGATGCCACAATGGCTGAAGCTCATGCCCTTCGGCTTGGTATGCAACTTTGTGCGCATCTTGGCTGCCAAGATCTAGTGATCCAATCAGATTGTATGGATATTATAGATACTATGAAGACTAGCATGAGTGGTTCATCTTTGGCTGCAGCAGTCTATGCAGATTGTTTTCAGTTTCTTCAGGAGTTTAGGAGGGTCAATTTTGAACACTGTTACCGGGAAGTAAACGTGGTTGCTCATGAGTTAGCTCGCTCTGCTAGGGTTCATCCGCCGAACGTGTGACTAGAGGACCCTCCGGACTTTCTTTTGCCTCTGTTGCTGAATCATGTATCTCTGATTTAAATCAATAAAGTAGCCACGATGGCTTTCCCTAAAAAAAAGTATGAGATCCTATTGGAACTCTCTATATGACTAATGTAAATAGATTGGTAAGGCTATTGCATTGTATATATGCATACAAATAGTTGGGAGATCAATAAAGAAAAGAGCAACACTCTTATATCTTGTCTCCTATGTCTATTTTATTTTTCTATTTTCCGTGATTGATCATCATCAGCAACATGGTGCCCGAAGCTTCTACAACAAGAGGATGCTCGCCCATACTCGTTGCCCGTGGATATGTATAATTGATATCCATGAAAGGCAGCATCATCTTGGGCTTTGAGTGACAACAATGATGTTAGATAGGGACATAGGTCGGCTGTGTGGGGATTAAGGTCTTGGCGATGGGGAGATGATAGATCCTTGTGGTCCCCGAGCGCTTTGAGGTTATGGAGATAGGCATAAGGAGATGACAATGCTAGTTGGTATTTGAGGTGGTGGCAACGGGAAGGTAACAGCTCTAGACAAGCCTCGAGGAAGTCCCTAGCGATGGCTTGGAGCTGGCAATGAGTCAATTGGACCGAGAGAGAGAAAATGGTGATAGGAGATAGGGCAGGGTGGAGAAGGTGAATAGTCCAGGAGCTGACGTCCATATTGGAGGGGTTATGGCATGAGCGGGAAGGGTGAAGGATTGGAGGAGGGTTGACATGGGAGGAGGCTCAAAGGAGAAATTGCAGGTTTGTGGCGCGGAAGGCTTGAGGTCAATGGGACTAAACGATGTTGTTGATTAAAGGGTATTTTATTCATGGGCCGACCTATGATCATGTTTGACATGTAATCGGGTGAAGCGTGTACTATGTGGGATCACCCATGCCCGTGCCCTTTTACCCGTTATGGAGTTTCACTAGACACTACCATAGGCACAAAACGATCAGTAACATATCCTTCCCTATTAGGGTGTCCCATGGGTAATAAGGTAGTAATATACGCTTCCCGCTTATTAGGTTTTTCTTGAGTAATTGGGTAAATTGGCAAAACCGTTGTCCCTTGCTGGCTAGCAACACTAGCTATGTGAAGCTACAATAGATTCAATAGGCATGTTTGGCCAAGTTCTATCTCCCAACATTAATTTGTGTGTTTGGAGTAGGAGCCGAAAAAGCTAGAGCACAAATTGTAAAATGAGGGTACAAATTAGTCCGGTGTAGTTACATTGGTTTCGAAAGCCCCAAATTGGGCAAATCTGTATGGAGCTAACTTTTCTATTAAACCAGTTTATAGAATGTAAAAGTAAAGTCAGAGCTCGACCAAATAGGGTCTAAATTATGTGGATACACTCTAGAGCGAACGGCTTTTTCTAAACCGTATTGGAGACAGTGTCACATTGTTCTATATTGTTGTGGTCTCATCTTGAAGCTCTTACACATTGGAGTGGGGATGTTGTTTCGCTTTTGATTCTACCAACACATCTTGAAGCGGCTATGTATTGGAGCCAGAAGTTTGTGGTGGCATCTGCAGTCTTTTTTATTCTAAAAAGAAAATAATTAAAATGGTGCGTTCGGACTCACCCACAGTAACTCAGGGCATCTTAGGATATCACGGAAAACCATGGGAAACATTATTACCAATCATGCCCCCATCTATACATGTGTAGAGCCCACCATCATTAGGGTCGTGGCGGTGGCGCGCTCCTCTTGGCTTGTCTGTAAATGGTGTGGTCTTAGCTGTGACTCTTC
This sequence comes from Stipa capillata, assembly GCA_019208055.1. Classification (NCBI taxonomy): domain Eukaryota; kingdom Viridiplantae; phylum Streptophyta; class Magnoliopsida; order Poales; family Poaceae; genus Stipa; species Stipa capillata. The sequence goes on from JAGXJF010000221.1 coordinate 66,109, forward strand.
CCTTTTTGGATTGGGCTGCATATGTGAGGCTATCAGCATGTGGCGGTCGACCTCAGTGACTAGCATGTGGACATTGCGGCTCCAATCTAGTATTTGTAACTAGATCTTGTGACAGCTACGCTTTGCTGGCTCGACTGGACCGATCAAACCAGGGGCGATTGGCCTTTGGCTGGTTGGCTAGGTCTGCTCCTAGTTGGGAGAGCGGCCATGCAGGTGGTAGCCTTCCACTACTGGTTGGGTTGGTTGATTGGACTGGTTGTGTGCGTGTTGTAGTGGTATCGGCATCAATCTGGCCGACGCGTTGGCGCAGATCAGTATTGTGATGGTGGAGATCATAGCGGTTTGACACTGTAGCAGGTGATGGCAGCAGCGGTTGTTTAGGTTGTGCTGCATCGAGTGCTTTGTGTGGCTATCAACTCCTCCTCGTTGTGCAATTGATGTCTAGCTGGACACATATTCTTCAACGGACGTCGACTTGCTCCCTTGGCGCGACTTTTCTTTGGCAAAAGGTCGTTGTGCATGGTCGCATCCGTAGAGGCGCGACCTATCTCTAGCAAAGTCATCATTCGTGGCAGTAGCTGAGTCGATCTGCCGTTGTTTGTGGTGAGACGAATCGGTGGAGGGAACATATGGTTCAGGCTTCGTGGTTGTACCGATGGCAACTAGCGGGGGAATGTGGTAGATGTCGACATGGTTGGTGATCTAATCTCTTTGGCTAGATCGGGCAACGATACCATGTTGAGACTTGGTCAGGAGCTTTAATACCTACTGTTAGGGGAGTCCAGCCACGTCGTTCGGACGAGGTACCCCCTGTTTATTTTTCCATCTCTACACGTTAACCCTCTCATATTCTGCAGCTCCCCAGGAACCTGGCGAGGCCTCGGACGAGTCACCCTTGGCGAGGAAACCGGGCGAGCTCGGAGCACGTCGCCTGCCCCGAGCAAGGCCGAGGACGACCCCCTTTCCAGGACGAGGCCGAGTGTGGGAACCTGGTTTCAACTACCAGACCCCCCTGTGTATATCCTCGTCAGTCCAGGATCATGCTGACGAACACATGCGAAATGTGTACCACTGCACACATCACGAAGCTTATTAGAAAAACATTTGATTAATAACAGCCGAATGGCCATATAAACATCTAGGACTTACATCCCTTACCATTCAGAAGCACAGCGGAAAAGATAAAGCGTAGATGTCTCCATCTCAGCCACAAGCAGTCGACGGAGTCCACGTAACTTAGTCCTCACATGGTCGTAGAAAACCTCATAGCTTCACCACCATCTTCGAAGATATCTGAACACGTCCAACAAACAACATGCACGATGAGTACTTTACGTACTCAGCAAGCCACCTGGCGGCAGATGGTCCTATTAAACTACATGCAAGGCTTCAACGAAAGGCTGTATGGTTCATTTGCAGAAAAGCAGTTTTAGTTGAAATATTACGGTAGATTCAAAGGCATCATTTTGATGAAAACCAATTTTTAACATCAGGGGTATTTTTCATCAGGTGTGGTCCACGACCAACATATTCGAGCAAGGAACTCCTGCCTTAGCTCGTCCATAGGATTCATCAGCAAAGGGGTAGAGGGAAATAGCAAGGGGGAGAAGGACAGGTCCTTTTCATCAAGAATGAGACATGTGCTGTCCATGACCGTGGACACAGCTAATCGATTAGTTTGATACTCTGCAGAGTCTGTACACTTTACCCACATGACACAATCTCGCCTTGTTGCCACTGGCCGTCGCCAGCATTGCAACAGGAAGATTGTGACGAGGTCTTTTAGCTAGATCCCCCTAAGGTGTGACATGCCCACCGGGTCTGGCTCGGAGTCGAGAGTATGTCCCTGCACTCCGGTCCCCCCATCTGTGCCCATTCAAATATATAGGATTGAAAGGTAGATACATGTGTATGTTGATAGAATATACTCCCGCTGAATCTGTGCATAAGAGATTTGTTTTTAATAAGAGATGCACAGTTTACAAGTTTTAAGCATGGGAAGAATTTTCTGATGACTTGCATTCTTATCAGTTTAGATATGTTGGATGAATGATCAGAGCATTATCTAACTGAAGCAGATACTGATATAGATGCCCAGATTAAAATATGAAGATTCATGTCAGAGCATATTAACATAATTAATCAGAGCAAGCATATCAAACATATGTATATCATAGCAAAATGTGCATCAGAGCATAAGAATGCATAAGAGATACAATGTTATCAAGACATAAGATACAGAAGAAGAACCAAGTCTTGATACATCAGAGATACATTATTTTGAAAATAATTTACCCTTCCCATAAATAACATGCATGCTCCACTGAATACTCTCCCCCTTACACCTCTCTCTCCCCCTTTGACACTAAATCACCAAAAAAAAGAATTTAGGGAAAGAGATGCTTCATGAAGACTTGTTCTTGAGCAGCTGAAGCACTTCTGAAAGCTGGTTGGATACATCTGATAGCTGAGCTTGAACTTGATCCACATTTGCTTTCAGATGAGTGAGCTCCTCTCGAAGTTGGCGATTCTCTCGATGCAGAGCAGCAAACTGAACTGGCATGACCTTGTTCTGATAAGCTCTGGCAGATATAAACTCAGCTGTGTCTGACACAGGGGCAGCAGCTGTGACACCGGTGGGGACTTGGCAAGGAGCAGGAGATGTCCTTTGAGGATCAGGTTGATCAGCTATGTAACTAGGCGATGGCATAGCTGGTTCAGGAGAGTCTCCAAATAAAGCAGGAACTGCAACCTCATCCGGATTATCATCTGCCTGAGGTCTAAGCTGGGTTTTGATAGTCTTCACAGAGAAATCGAAGTTGGAATCCAGAAGACCTGTTCTTTGAAGGATCATGTACATGATGTACAATCCATACCTCAGCTTAGCCTTTTTGTCCTTAGATACAGTATCTATCTTATGGAATATGTATCTGGCTATATCAAAATGCTGATTTTTAGCCATGTGCACCAATATCTGCCAAGTTGTATTGTAGACTGCATCTGTGTTTCCCCCTTTGGGTTGAAGAGTGACATTGAGTATCTTAATCAGATGCTTTGCTATAATAGTTATCCCCTTGAAATAAACATGATCTGTAGGGGCTTTGGCAGGGAATCTGAAGTCCCTGATTCAGAGCCGGAAGCCACAGCGGCGCAGAACGGTTCACTGATTTGGGACTCAATGCCGGAGTTCGAGGACTTGGTTTCGAAGCTGAAGATCGAAGGCGTCCCCCCTGCAGGCACAAGGTGGCAACGATCCACTCGGACATGCCAGGCGCTATTTTAGATTCACTCGAAATTCATGATACGCCTCTCGGAAGGCCGCAAGCTGACTTCCCCAGCTGGAAAGCACGGGTATCACCGAGTTCCTAGCACTTAGCACAAACTTAAACCTTTTTTCAGGTATTTCGGGAGTCCATCAAGGTCTCTCCATCAGCGATTTGGGCATATGCAGCTTGCTCACCAGTCGGCATCCATGTTGAGACCTCGAAGCACTCGGGGGCTACTGACGGGGGGAACCCATCCGGGTAGGCCCAGCACAGCGAGTCGGCCCAACAGGCTCGAGGAGTTCCATGGAGGCCCACTCGGTTGAAGGCCCAAGTAAGGCCCACACGGACGCAACGTCCGAGTGCCATCAAGGAAGGCGTTATAACCTCATCAAGGCGTACGTTTCGCTAGCATGAAGACTGGCGTTACTCGGTCGGTTACGTAGAATAAATGTATCAATTAAGCCATGCAGTTACAATAGCTCGGTCGACTGACCGAGTCGGCACATGTACAGCCTATATAAGGCGAGAGCGCCATGCAGAGGGGACGGCTTCTTTCTTCCAGAGATTAGAGGCTAGGCATTATCTTCAACCTTCTGTATTTCTTCTTGCACAAGGCTTATAATACAATCAGCAGGAGTAGGGTGTTACCTCCGCCATTGGAGGGCCTAAACCTGGGTAAAAACCTCTTGTGTGAACCCGCTTGAATCTTCCTCACGCGCTCCCCAAAAATCCTACTAGAAATGTATATTGCCGCGAAATCCCCGCGACAATGTCTAATGACATTTATTACATCAAAGGCAAACAACGAAAAGATAAAAGCGAAGCGACTCCATCCGTGCCACAGGCAATTGACGGCAGCCACGCGACCTATTCTTCGGGCTCATCGTAGAAGAAGTCTTCATCGGCTCCTTCTTCAGCATACTCCTCTGCACACCACCACAAAAACATGCACGATGAGTACTTCACGTACTCAGCAAGCCACCTGGCGGTAGATGGTCCTACCGTACTATATGCAAGGCTTCAAAGGAAGGCTTTATGGCTTAATTGCGTAAAGCAAACTTTTTGTTAAAATATTATGGTAGATTCGAAGGCATTGTTTTGATGTAAAACAGTTTTATTATCAGGGGTATTTTCTAACGTGTGGTCCTCGACCAACACCTTCGAGCAAAGAACTCCTGCCCTAGCTCGGCCATAGGTTTCATCAGCAAAGAGGTAGAGGGAAATAGCATGGGGGAGAGGGACAGGTCCTTTTCATCAAGAATGAGTCATGTGTTGTCCATAACCGTGGATACGGCTAATCGATTAGTTTATTACTCTGCAGAGTTTGTACACTTTACCCACATGACACAATCTCGCCTTGTTGCCACTGGCCGTCGCCAGCATTACAACAGGGAGATTGTGACGAGGTCTTTTAGCTAGATCCCCCCAAGGTGTGACATGCCCAGCAGGTCTGGCTCGGAGTCGAGAGTATGTCCCCGCACTCCGGTCCCCCCATCTGTGCCGAGGGTCCTCGTCGCTACGTCCACCCCTTCTGCGGTACGGCAACATCGGCACCAAAGGCTGACTAACCTACTTGACCAAGCCATTGCCCACATAGCATGTGGTTGCACTGTTGACACACTTCTCCAACTTCAAGACTTCGGCCTTAAGTGGTACGGATGACCAATGGTTCCTTTCTACCGGCCTTCTGCGAGGAGGACAACCATATGCTCCTTCATCACATGATCCAGCTGTCGCCCGCACCATATTAGATGGTAAGTTTCACCCAGAGTAGAATAGGAAGAATAGAGCGAGAGAGGGAAAACATCGGACATCCGGCCCTAGCTCAGCGAGCTCAACAAGTTTCAACAAGGATCATCGATCCGATATCATTCCTCCGTAGAGGCAAATCAAACAACCTAAAGATGTATGATTAAGCATGGCTAAGCATATCTCTACTCTATTCAGAATAAATCCTATCAATCTACTCAGGGTATCAAGTAAACAGGCGATAACAGTTAAGGGTAAAGTTGTGTCAATTGACACGCTAGCTACTGGATTAAAACAGCATGCATGTTTATAAACAATAAAATATAATGACTTTGAAAATATAGGATCAAATATGATCAAGAGAAAGTGGCATGCCTTCGTGGTAGTACTCTCCTTTTTCAGCTGCTTGGGTCGCCAGGTCGGTCTCTTCACTCCCTATTATCACAACGCAACGAGCAAAGCAAATAAATAACCAACTCTAATTAAGAGCAACTCGGAAACAACACGAGAGGAAACACAACGAAGGTAAGATGAGGTGGAAAGGAACGATGGCGCATCGCGAGAAAAGAATGGTCTTCTAGGATTGACCATAACCATAGACATATATATATATATAGCATATATCCCTTACCGGGTATATTTATAAATAGTAAAATATATGCACACACATACACCTTAACATGCTAGTAATCATAATAAAAGGACAAACAAATCATAATTAACCACAAATAAATATTTAGGTGAATTCTAAATATTTATAATGGTTAACAATAGTAAGAAAATAGATTATCAACATATAACTAGATTTACACATGCTTTTCTAATATTTTAAAGACTAGAAATTAAGCTAAAAATGTATTCTCTACTATTAACAAGAGCCAACTAAGCATGAAACATCTTAGAACATGTTAACAGTACTGGAACAGTACCAAAAATGATTTAATAATAATTTCTAATCTGAACATTATTTAATTAAAATATTTTCTAGCATTTCTAGTGTAACAAATAAGTAGAAAATACTAATTATCATCAATAAATCATATAATTGGACTAAAATCTTATATTACCAATTCCAGAGACATTTCATGTTCAACCATGTTCTGGAAATATATTTTAACCAATTAAAACTATTTTTCTAAGTATGAAAACTACCCTAAAAATATAGTAAAACATTATTTAATTAAGCTAAATGGGTTTTCATGACTTGACAACATTCATATAACATTATCAGATTTATTGGGTACTGGACATTAATTTTTGGAGGCTAAAACAGATTTATAAAGGACTTATTACTAGAAACAGCATTTAAATATCAATTTTAAATAAGTCTAGAACACTTCTTGATTTCTATAGCCCTAACCATTGCAGATAAAATATTTTGGTTTACATGGTAAATGAGTTCTAGGGTTCTCTGATTCTAGACAAAAATTGGATAAAAATAACAGAGAAGATTTCTATTTTTAATAATGAAACAGTGATTATTTTAATTCTAGAAAATTCTACACATGTCAAAAAATTATGAAATTCTCCAGAACTACTCCTTAGCATACTAATGATCTACAGAAAAAGATTCGTCTCAAAATAATCGACCGGTACGAAGATATCATGAAATTTACTCAAATTTCATACTAATTTAATTATAATTCAAAATCCGTCGGTCGGGTTAAAAATCCAATTGCACCGTTGGATTCGTGGTGTTCTAAGGGTTCCATTTTAAACCTAAGATCAAGGATCAGACAAGGCTTGGTTGGATTCCAAAATTGGACGGGAGGTTGGAGCTAGGGTTTACTGTTTATGCTACAGTGTCCATGTGTACTGTTCACACGAATACTGTAGCATCAGAGAAAAAGATGGTTGCACCTAGGAGGAGATTAATAGATGAAATTGGTTGAGGGGATTCGTTCCATGGGTTGTTGGGAAACTACCTTGGGAGGGAATTGGAGAGGAGCTCACCGTACATGGAGAAATCGAGGAGAGAAAAGATCGCTGGAGTTGAAGAAGACGTCGCGGTACGATCGGTGTAGGGGACGAAGCTCGCGGTTTGTTGCGGTAGGAGATGCGCGTCGGTGTGGGGAAGCTCCGGGTAGTAGCTCCTCGGTGTGGGGGTCGTCGTGGTGACCGGAATTGCTCGCCGGAGTTCCGCCGGAATTGGCGAAGAAGAAAAGGTGGAGGAAGAAATTTTGGTGTGAGAGACAAAGAAACAAATCACAGGAGTTGAGGTCTATATATAGGGGAGATTGGGGAGAGGGAAAAGGAAATAGCACTGAGATTTGGAAAGAAAAAATATTAGGGAGGAAAATTTGGGATTATACGGAAAGAACCGGAGGAATTAACGAAGAATCGGCCGCGCGGCCGCGGTGCTCACGCGCGTGCACGGGAGCAGCACGGCTGCTTGCTGCTTGCTGGGCTGAGAAGAGGGGCAGCCCAAGAAAAAAAACAAAACGGCCCAAGAGGAAGAAGGAAAAAAAAGGAAGGAAAGAAAAAAAGGATGGGTCGGCCCATCAGGGGAAGGGGCCTGCGGGCTAAGGAGGGCAGCGGGGTGGCCTGGGCCCAGGCGGATGGAAAAATGGGCCACTGGCCCAGGTTGGCTAAAAAAAATATTTTTAATTTTTAAAATAGCGAAAACTCATTTTGGGGTTTTCAAAATAACAAAACACCTCCGAAAATTTCAGAAAATTTTTAGAAAATCATATTGAGCATAAGGAACTCAAGAAAAATACTTTTGGGATAATTTTTCAAATGATGATTAAATTAAAAATCATAAACACACTTATTGCTCTCAAATTAATTCATATAGTTGAATTAATTTGAAATAAAATCCGATAAAAATATTTTTAACATATATTACATAGTTGCACATCCTTCTCTCTTTAAAAAAAATTTCAAGCCCCAAAAATTGAGGATGTTACAGGCGCTAGATGGAAGAAGATCGAAAAGATAGAGGAGAGGAAAGACGGGAAAGACTTGAAGCTCAGGAGAATCAGAACCAGATCTTTGTTGAAGGACTGAATAGGATGAAGGAACTTCAACCATCTCTGCTAATGGAACTAAGACTTATCTATACAACTGAGTTCCAGAATCTGGTGAATCGTGTTAGCACTTTGGAGGATAATTACCACAAGGTGCAAAATGATGGGAAGAGGAAGCTCGAACCGAGGCAGCAGCAATATCAACAGGATAAATCACGACGAGTGGGTTATGTTCAAAGGAACCAACTTGGAGAAACATCATCCGGAGTAGTAAATCAAAACCCCAATATTCCCTGTTACCTGTTATGATTGCGGTGGAAATCATTTGGCCTCACACTGTCCGAAGAGGGGAAAATGTTTTAGATGTGGCCAACGGGGACACCAAATCAAGGTGTCCAAATCCAAAAGCTCAGAAGACACAACCTCAAAACCAAATACCTCCTGGTATATGTTCCCTTTGTGGTGGAGGTCACTATGCCCCGCAATGTTGGAAGAGAAATGAGAAGTGTTTTGGATGTGGCCAACCCGGACATAGAGTTAAGCATTGTCTAAACCCAATAGCTCGACCGTCACAGTTTCAAGCCCAATATCAGCAGGACCAACTCAAGAATCAATACCGCCTGATATGTGTTTCATTTGTGGTGGAACTCACTAGTCCCCATAGTGTCCAAAGAAGAAAGATTGCTATGGATGTGGACAGTCTAGACATAAATCGAAGTTTGCCCAAATCCACAACTTCAACAGTCACGAATCCTAGCGCAGGGACTAGCAGTCCGGGGAAGAAAAGGTAACCAAGTTCGTGGCAGAGATAAAGTTCAAGGAAAGGTGAACTATATAACCACAGAAGAAACTAGAGCATCCAAGGACGTGGTGACTGGTATACTATCCATCTCATCTTGTCTTTAACATCGTATTTCTTGTTTTCAAACAAAGCATTCATTCATCTCTAAAGAATTCATGAAGGGATACCATGGGAAACTAGTTATTTAGAGAAGCATCTACAGGTGCAGACACCTGGAGGACCTATAAGAGTCGATAAAAAGATAGAATGGCTAGTCATAGAGATTAGTGGCTATGCATTCTTCGCTCATCTTTTGATCATACCACTCCAAGGCCTAGATGTCATATTAAGCTTGGATTGGTTAGCACGTCATAAAGCCCAGATTGACTGTGCCAGCAAGACTATAGCTCTTAACCACTGGGTAGGTGGAAGAGCTGTATTCCAAGGTCAGAGGAACCGAGGAACTAACCCAGGATTTCAGTTAAGCTCTTTGGATAAGAAGAGTGTTGAGCAAATACCAGTTATCAGGGAATTTCCTGATGTATTTCCAGATGAGTTGCCAGGTATGCCACCGGATAGAGGAGTGGAATTCACCATTGACCTAGTACTGGGCACCTCACCAATAGCTCAAAGGCCATACAGAATGGGACCCGTAGAGCTATAAAGTTGAAGAAACAGTTGGATGAGTTATCAGAGAAAGGATTCATCGAGGGATTCTCCAAAATTTCCGGGCCTATGACCCAAATTGTTAAGGAAAGACACCAAATTTCAGTGGACAGAAGCCTGTGAGAACAGTTTTAGGAGCTGAAGCGGAAACTCACTACCGCTCTAGCGTTAGCCTTACCGGAAAGTGGTAAGAATTTCAGTGTTTACTGTGATGCATCCAAGTCAGGGTTAGGATGTGTGCTAATGCAAGACCGAAAGGTAATTACTTATGCTTCAAGACATCTCAGACCACATGAAGTCAATTACCCGACACATGATTTAGAGATGGCAGCAGTAGTATTCGCACCGAAACAATGGCGACATTACCTCTATGGATCCAAGTGTGAGCTATACTCGAATCATAAAAGCCTGAAGTACTTCTTCACACAGAAGGCATTAAACATGAGGCAGCGAAGATGGCTTGAACTGATCAAGGATTATGACCTGGAAATCAATTATACACCAGGAAAAGCCAATGTGGTAGCAGATGCGCTGAGCGAAAGTCAGAACTTCAACTGGAAAAGGTCGAAGACATATCCAAGCAAATTCTTCATGACTTGGATAAAGCTGGAATCGAAGTTGTAATCAACAAGGGTGAAGCCAGTGTTGCAGCTTTAGTGATCCAACCTGGTCTACAAGAAGAGATTAAGAAACATCAACTAGAGGATAAGTCCATCGCGGAGGAGATGAAACGGATTAAAGCAAAGCAACCATCTGAGTTTACCCTAGCGGAAGACGGATCACTCTGGTACAAGAACCGGATATGTGTTCCTAACATCCCGAAAATTAAGAAGGTAATCCTAGAAGAAGCCCATCAAAGTCGGTATAGTATTCATCCCGGAAGTACGAAGATGTACATGGATTTGAAGGGAACATTTTGGTGGAACAATATGAAGCGAGAGATTGCCAAGTTCGTGTCAGAGTGTGATACTTGTTCAAGGATTAAGGCAGAACATCAGAATCTAGCAGGATTGATGCAACCGTTACCGATACCACAGTGGAAGTGGGAGGAGATTGGTATGGACTTCATTACCGGTTTACCGAGAACTCAAAGGCATAAAGATGCTATATGGGTTATCATTAATCGATTAACCAAGACAGCACACTTTATTGCCATCAATCAGAATTATTCTTGTGAGAGACTTGCCAAGATCTATATCCAAGAGATTTCCAGCAAGCATGGAGTTCCCAAAAGAATAGTGTCTGACTGAGGATCGGTATTCACATCTACGTTTTGGCAACAACTACAGCAGGCTTTAGGTACTCAGCTTGATTTCAGTATAGCGTATCATCCTTAGACCGGTGGTCAGACCTTGATTGTGCTTAAAGTGTTCCTCCTTGAAGCAGACTACAGGCCGACTAGTCTATTTGGGAATGACCTGTTGGACATGTCGAGGTAATGATTATGAAGCTTCCGGCAGGCTACCTAGGATATTCAAAAAATTCACCAAATTCAAAGCGGACTTCTTTTTATGGGAAACTTTTAGCTTCGACGTGGCCCCTTGACTCTTCATTTGAACAAGACGAGGCCGTGAGCTCTCCACATTTGTCATTGCCAGAAGTTGTGGGGGTAGCGAATGATGAGATGTCAGCATTGTCTGAGAGAGGGTGAGCAGATTGGAAACCTCTGGTGGAGATTCAACAACCACCGGTGAAAACCTTAGCATCTCATTGGCTGGTGAACAAGGAGGATCAGATGACACATTCGGTGCTGATTCGAGGACTATGTTCTTCTTTGTCCACTGAATGAAAGACCTGACGGCATCGTTTAGCATCTGCATCTCATCCCCTTCTCGTGAGTTAGGCAAGGGAGCATTAGCAAAGGTCAGGTTGATAGATTCCACTTGCACTCATGTGAAACCTGGCATTAATGCGACACCGTGTAACACTGTACCTGAAGGAGATGGCCGCACCTGACCATAGGCCGCGTCCATTGCAAAGTTTGTTGTAGCGAACTGCATCTGCATCTTGCACCATGCTGGACCCCAATTTGGTCTACGAGAGAAGATTCGTCAGCACCCGAGGCACAGCTACTCCGATGGGCACCCAGGCTTGCGACTGCCACCCTTTCTTGAAGGTACTATGCTGATAGGCTCTCCTCCATGGCTCTCAATTTATCCTTGAAGTCCACTTCAAGTGAGGATTTTATCTTCGCTTTCAACTGATCAGCCCTGGCTTTCTTCCTCTACCTCTGGGCCTCCTGCCTATCGCAGGTAAATGTTTTGGCCCATCACTATTGCAGATTGACCTTCTCCTGAACCCCCTCCACTGACAGGCACAAAAAGGTCCGTCGCTGGAGGGGAACACCGCCGACGGACACCAAACAGCCCGTCAGCGGAGAAGGCAGCAAAGATGAAAGTGAGGAGCACCACTGACGGGCGCCAAATCCACCCGTCAGTGGAGATGAACGTGAGGTGGCATAGATGACGCGTGAACTCCACTGACGGGCCCAATTTAAGAGCCCGTCAGGGGAGATGACATCTCCACTGACGGGCGCATACGCAGACCGTCAGTGTAAAGAGGAACATATGACGTGTCATATAACTGACGGTCCCTGGGAACCGGCCCGTCAGTAGAGACGTTGTCTTCACTGACGGTTCAGATCCGCGTCCGTCAGTGGAGATTGGTGCATGGTTGGCTGAAGCTTCACTGACGGTGCCCTTTTACGAGCCCGTCAGTGGTGATCACGCCTGTATAACCAGAGCGGGCCCTCGCTGCTGGCCAGTGCTCGCGCGCCAACTGGCCAGCAGCGAGTGCCGCCGTCGCCCCAGCTGTTGCCGCCGTCACCGCCGCCCCCCCCTTCCCCCCCAACCCACCAACACTTCTCCCCTCTCCCCAACCCTCCTCCCCAAGCTCTAGAGAGACTAGATCTAGATCTAAATCTAGATCTAGATCTAGATCTTCTCTTTTCCTCCTCCTCTCACTCTCTCCCTCCTCCTCACCTCTCACTCCTCCTCTCACTCTCACTCTCTCCCTCCTCCTCATCTCTCACTCCTCTCACTCTCACTCTCTCCATACATCTCTCCCTCCTCCTCTCACTCTCACTCTCTCCATACATCTCTCATTTCTAGCTCTCTCTCATCTCTCCCTCCTCCTCTCACTCTCACTCTCTCCATACATCTCTCCCTCCTCCTCTCACTCTCACTCTCTCCATACATCTCTCATTTCTAGCTCTCTCTCATCTCTCCCTCCTCTCACTCTCACTCTCTCCATACATCTCTCATTTCTAGCTTTCTCTCATCTCTCCCTCCTCCTCTCACTCTCACTCTCTCCATACATCTCTCCCTCCTCCTCTCACTCTCACTCTCTCCATACATCTCTCATTTCTAGCTCTCTCTCATCTCTCCCTCCTCCTCTCACTCTCACTCTCTCCATACATCTCTCATTTCTCACCGAAAAGATCACTAGCGCTCGGTAATAATGCTCGTTAGTGTTCTTTTCATTTTGTATATGTATTTGATGTGATTTTCGGTTATCGAACTGATTAGTTTCGTGTCGTAGGTGTTGATCGATGGATCGCAGTTGGATGTACGACAACCGGGCGACAGAGAGTTGGGCTATGGCTTTGAATGAGTTTCTTGATGTCGCCGAACGAGATATGAGGAAAAAAGGTGGCACGAAGATTTGTTGTCCATGTCGCGATTGCAAAAACTTGGTAATGTTCGATACAAGAGGGAGGGTGACGGTACACCTGGCGCTTAAGGGTTTCATGTCAGGCTATACACGTTGGACATGTCACGGTGAGGAGGAGGAAGATCAGGTGTTACAGCAAGATGCCGAGCACGGAGATGATGACGAAGACGAGGGGAGTATCGAACCTGACGCCGAAGAAGAAACGGGAAACAATTTGGCCGATATGGTGCAGGACGTTCACATGGTGGAGCAGGTGGTGATAGATCCCGAGGATGAAAGAGAGGCTGCTAAGTTCACGAGACTAGTTGAAGACTCACAAATCCCGTTGTATACCGGTTCCGATCCAGAGCACACGCGTCTGTCGGTCACGCTGGAACTTCTAAGGATCAAGGTAGCCCACAACTGTCCGGACGAAGGCTTCGATGAGACACTGGCTTTTCTTGCAAAAGTTTTTCCGAAAAACAACTTGCTGCCTACGAGCACCAAAGAAGCCAAGAAGGTTGTCTGCCCTCTTGGGTTAGAGGTACAGAGGTTTCATGCGTGTCCGAATGACTGCTTTATTTACCGCAAGGAGCACGAGAAGCTGTACAAGTGTCCCACGTGCAACACGTCCAGATTCAAGAGGGGTAGAAACCAAGCCGATGATGAGGACCCAGTGACGAGTGGCGCTTTAGCAAAGGTTGTATGGTATCTTCCGGTCCTTCCCCGTTTGAATCGTTTATTCGCTAACAAGAAGGAGGCAAAGCTGCTATGTTGGCACGCCGAGGGGCGGAAAACTGATGATGGAGTGATGAGACACCCTGCCGATGCTTCGCAGTGGAGGGCAATCGACGCCCAATACGATGATTTCGGAAAAGATCCGAGGAACATCAGGTTCGGTATGAGTACGGACAGGATCAACCCGTTCGGCAACATGAGCAGCAGACACAGCACATGGCCCGTAGTTCTATGGATGTACAACCTTCCTCCGTGGCTCTGCATGAAGCGAAAGTACATAACCTCTCTATTCTCATTCAAGGGCCGAAGCAACCTGGCAATGATCTGAACGTGTACCATCAGTTGTTGTTCGAAGAACTCGCTACACTATGGGAACCAGGGGCCCAGGTCTGGGACGCTTTCCAAGAAGAATATTTCAATCTGAAAGCGCTGCTGTTCACGACGGTCCAAGACTATCCCGCGTACGGATATCAATCCTGCCAGTGTGTTCACGGATACAAAGGATGTGTTAAGTGTTTGGAGTTTACAACAAGTCTACACTTAAAGGGCTCTAAAAAAATCGTTTTCATGGGCCACCGAAGGTGGCTGAAACAGAACGACCCATGGAGGCAAGAGAAGGAGTTGTTTGATAATACTGTTGAGATCCGTTCGGCGCCCCGGGAGAAGACAAGGGTAGAAATCTATGACATCGTGAACACAATGCCCCCCGTTACGCCGGGTAAGACACAACCGCCTGTTCCCATGCAGGACGGCATCTGGAAAAGAAAATCCGTGTTTTGGGATTTACCTTCACTACTGCAGAAAGGGACACCAGTGACGGGCCTAAAATGCCCAATAGTGACGAGCGGGCAGGCCCGTCACTGGTAATCCGTCACTGGTAAGTGGTTACCAGTGACGGGCTATCCGCTCGTCACTGGTAATTATGTTACCAGTGACGGGCGAGCATGAGAGCTCGTCACTGGTAATTATAGATAATTACCAGTGACGTGCTGTATTTTATGCCCGTCACTGGTAAGATATACAGCAGTGACGGGCTCTCCAGTCCGCACGTCACTGCTGTTATGAGAGGGCCAAGCACGTTGCTGCCGCGGCAGCCATTTTGTCTGCCACGGCAGCCAAAAGGACTGTTTTTGCTGCTGCGGCAGCCATTTTGGCTGCCGCGGCAGCAAAAACAGCCCTTTTGGCTGCCGCGGTAGCCATTTTGGCTGCCGCGGCAGCAAAAGCAGCCATTTTCGCTGCCGCGGCACGATTGCGTGAACTGTGGCGCTCTCCGGCCCCTGTGTACTGCAGGGGTCCTGGAGGGGGTGTACCCCTTCGGTCGGCGTTCTCCTAGGGCGTGCCGTTGTGGCCTAATAGCGCTTGCGGCGTTGCCTCGTTGCGTCGGCATGCTACGTGCCCGGTATGCTTCGAAGGCCACCTCGCTCGCGCTCTCGTATGTCGCACACGATAAGTACATATGTCAAACCGACTACGAAAGTAACAAGTGCCAATACGTAAATATGTCCAGAAACGTACAAAGTAGACCAGTTCGGGAATACACGACCACAAACACAATACATATGTAATATTTTTCTGTTTCGAAGGGCCTATCTTGACGCTTTTTCCCTCCTCTAGGGCCTAGCTGCATGTTGGGGCGCGAATGGGTCTTCGGTCGGGATTTGGCGAACTCGCTGCTCTGTGCGAGCGGCGTGTTCCTCCCTTGGGTCAGTGCCGGCGTAGAAAAGCCCCGTATCGGAGACGACGTCCTTGTTGATGATATTCGCGAACGCATTCTGGAGGCGTGCAAACTCTTGCTTCCAGTCATATGGCTTGTGCTCGAGGTTATTACTCCACTTGCGTAAGTCGTCATGTTTGCGAAACATGTTCCGCGCCCGTACGAAGTCGTCCATGTGGCAGCAGACGTAGTAGCCACACGTCACACTACCCTCCGGCTGCTGTCTGCAACACCATTCGGTCACGTGTTTAAAGCGTGGAGCGCCACTTCTTTTTACCATAGTTGCTCCTCCTCCCTTCTGTGCAAAGTCGAAGAGAGCATCATCCAGAACTTTCTTGAGCAGGGTGTAGTCTTTCTTCACCCTCTTTATGGAATCAAAGTAAACAACCTTGCTTTCCTTCGGCAGTAGCACTAAGAGGATCCAGTGGTCGCTGCGCAGACATGTGAACAAACCAATATTAACCCACGAAGTTGGCTAGGTGCACAAGCAAAAGAGAAATTTATGAAAGCACAAAGTAGAGAATGACTTACAAGGGATTGTAGGGCACGAGTAGGTAGTCCTTGCCCTTATGCGCTATCATCGCACTCACGAGGTATTCTTTCATAATCTCTCTACCTTCTTGGGAGCGAACGTTGTTCTCGTGCATGTGAAACGGATCTGCTATTGCAACATCGAGAATCTTCAGGCGTCTGATCTCTCTGGTTAGGTGAAGCGCCCATAGCCTGACGAAGGATGCTTCGAGCCGATAAAGGTTGAACATGCCGAAGATCTCTGCAAAGTCCAGATAGAACTTGTCTGCGGGATACTGCTCGACGAAATGGAAACCCTCTGGCACCTTCGCCATGTAATACGAGACATTCGTTTCATCGGGTCCTAATTCAATGTCTCGAACGTTCTCATGCAGAATCTTCATTTCGTTCGGGAGGACGTCGAACTCATCCTTTGGTACCATCGAGTGACCCGAGACGTGATAGGGCCGCCATTGACGACCCGTTGCTCGCTGTCCTGATTGGGAAGATGTTGCGTACGTTAAGGATTTCTTCAACCTTGCCCCACCCTGTCTATTGTAAGTACCGGTGCTAGCATGTGCCTTCTTCGCCCCTTTTTTGCTCGTGCGCTGCGTATCCAGGGATACGGCCCTCTGACCGGCCATCGCTTCTTTGGCTGCGCCCACGAGTGTTTTAGGAGTCAACTTCGTGTGGGCTTGCTCATCATGCTTGGGTGGCGGCGTATCTACAAATTCTCGTGCCTCTTCGTCACGAGGCATGCCATGCTCCCCGCCATGCTCCGCGGCCTCCTCGGCATCCTCCATCTCAAGATCCCTGTACGATAGAGGTGCGGAAATACCCAAAGGAGATGGTCTTGCTGATGGACTGTGGGTGTGGCTCGGCGAAGGTGCTGGACGATTAGAGGTCTCAATCAACTTAATCGCGTCCTTCGGCCACCTAAGAAAAAACCCCTTGCAAGCTCCTAGCTTCTCGTATCCCTCTTCAGATGGGTCATTCAGAACCAAGTCCTCAAAGGTGCCGACCACCTTAGTCAACTCCACCCTCGCCATGTTTGGTGGTAAATCCACACAGTGCATCCTGTTCTCCGGCGTTATTGGGTGGACTCGACCGTACGCGACCGTCACCATCGAGCCGAGTACTTGGGTCTGCAGATGGCACGGAGTTATCACCTGCGGAACATATGTACGGGTCATCGATGTTAGAGTCCAAACAACGAAATCTGTACGACACCCTTACGATTTGTTGAGCCGACGACGCTTACCGTTAGGCCGTCGATTGTATTTGGTGACCCGGGGCCAACGCCCGAGACAGAGGGGCTACTACTCCTTGTAGCAGTGAAGGGCGGCGGCTGCGTATCCAGATTATAGAGCGGCGGCTGCGTATCAGGATGCATGGGTGGGCGTCGTAGTTGATCGTATAGAGGCCCTAACAGACATTTCACAGCCGCCTCCACTCGCGCATCGAATTCTTCATCTTGCTTGGCTTTCCTCCTCTCGCGGGCAGCCTCGCGGGTTTGGGGACAGTAATCAGCCCATCGAGCCCCATACCCGACGCCCATCACGCGGCCACGAGTCTCCGGCTTCCCGAGAGCCTTGTTGATAGGGTCTTGCCACCTCTCGGTACTGACAGAGTCCTGGGAGCTCTCAGGTTGCTAGCTCAGCTTTCTCTGCAAGCAACATGAACCGTTCAGAAACGTAATCTTTAGGAAATTAATCTACGTAGAACAAATAAAGTAAAATGGGTTCAGAGGTTACCAGTTCTTCGTGCACGTCCTTCATTTTCTCGTGCGTGAAGATCGGTTCCCCCGTCGCAGGGTCAAATTTTGCGCGGGCCCTCACAAAATCCTTTCCGCGCCCTTCCTAGATGTCCGAGAAAGGGGGTTCTTTCCCGGCCGCAATCAACCTTGCGTCCTCCTTCTCCCATTTAGGCCTCTTCCCTTGGTAACCACGGCTGCTGAGTCTGTGGTCACCCACGATCTTCCCCCGCATGTCCTTCCCCCAATTACTCTTCCTCCTGAATTCATCACCGGAGCGAGTTTGAATGAACTCGGTCTAGTCCGCCTCATCTATCGTAGGCCATTTCGGCTTTATCACGGTCTCAAAATCTTGATCCTTCATTTTATTGGCATGGTATCGCCAGGTATTCAAGGATTTGGTCATCATGCTCAGGGCTTTCGTCGCGACTCTGTTTTTGTCGGCCTCCGGGACGGAGTACCTGCTGAATAGCCTGTCCATGAGGAGAGTTCGAAGATGCTCGGTTTCGTCTCGTCCTTATGTCGGGGGTTGTGATCTTCACGGTTTCACGCAGGATGCAGCCTATGGCGTTTGAGTACCCCTGTGCAGCTTTTACAGGACTGGCTGGTTTACCCAGATCGTCCACTCGAGTGACCACGAAGATGTCCGTGCTCAACTTGTTAGGTCTCCTAGGCGCGAGCCGCCTTTTTCGCTTGGCTGGTGGAGCCCCGTCTACCTGTTCTTCTTCAATAGCGGTCTCGTATTCACGGCCGGTCCCTTCGTCACGATCGGTCGCGTCTTCAACACCGCCAGACTCTTCGTGGGACGACTCGTACTCATTGTTATCCCCGGCAGCAGGGTCGTCGACGATGGCGGCCCCCTGAGATGTTTGTTCGAGGGCCAGGTCCCGGGGAGCTTCCGCACGCCCCTCGATATCTCGGGACGATGCCGGGACATCAGTTGTTGTCCGCGATGAAGAGGGGGTACTTCCAGCCATTTTCGAACGTACTGGAAACTTATTGAACACAAAAAATGGAAACTAGACTTACGAAAGCTTTCATGATAGTAACAACAATATGAAAAGGTTTGCTTATGTATTTCTAATATACATTCATTATAGCAAAAAAGGGTGCGAATTAAAATTTTCTTTGCAATTGAGATTATGAAATCTTGTTAAACAAATGCATATAATTGAGCATGACAATGAACAACAATGACACGAATATACCGTACATACAATGAAAATTGAAAATTTCGGCATGACCTTTGCTAAAATTATGCAAAATAGAGTATCGAACGTTGACAAAACGTTACGAAGCAACATTTCGCCAAAACGTTGAACTCAATTTCCCTGAAAAATAAACAAAGCAACGAATGTTGCCTCGGCTCGACGGCCGGTACCACAAGCATATATTCATTGACTCCATGTCCTTCAAGCAATGCTCCTTACATGAACTTTGGGTTCCTTCGGAATCCTTATAAACGATAGCATATGACATAACTAATAGCAGCAATAATTTCCTCTATATAAAACAATTGAGTCGAAACACAAAATGACTAACTTTATGTAATGCCATAAATAGCCACTTAAGGAGTTATACTTTAAGCCTTCAAATTTATGAGTTTGATCAAGGTGCATTATCATCACTAATTTGAGTGTGTTTTGTTCACTGGTTCTGTTTTACTAACCCTCTTTATGTGTGATAGCCAGCGTGTTATATCTGATATTGAGACCCGGTATGAGCATGCATGATATGAAGAACAATCGGGACAAGAGAAATATATATTTGGGGAAGCCAGCCACAATTAAACACAACCTAAGAAGTAAAATCATTGTCGTTCTCTCACACCACCATTGAATCTTTTAGGATCTTTGCACCGATCATTGCCAAATCTCAACAGGAAGGGGGAAGCCTTACCGCAGCAGAGGTTGGAGGGGCGCGGGGCTACTTCAGTCGTGGTGGTGCGTCGGTGGGAGAGGGGCTAGGCGGCGGCGGCGCAGCAGAGGTGGAGGGTCGCTTCGGAGGAAGGAGGCGGCGAGGGCGGCGTCCGGTGAGGGAGGCGGCGAGGGCGCGTGGCGTCCGGCGAGGAGCGGCGTCCAGCGAGGGGCGGCGTCCGGCGAGGAGCGGGCGGCGTCCTGGCGGCGTCCTGGCGACGTCGGGTCGCGCGAGAGGGCGTCGATTTGGAGATTAGGGCGGGCGGGCGGGATTTGGTGAGTTTTTCACCAAGTCCCGCGGGGCCGCGCCTATTTATTTCATCGTTATTAGTGACGGGCCGATAAGGGGGCTCGTCACTGGTAAATATTAGCAGTGACGAGCTGACAAGGGTGCTCGTCACTGCTAAATAGTTTACCAGTGACGTGTATACATAACTGCTCGTCACTGATAAGTTACTTACCAGTGACGTGCACACATAAGTGCTCGTCACTGATAAGTTAGTTAGGGTTAGTTAGGGTTAGTTAGGGTTAGTTAGTTAGGGTTAGTTAGTTAGGGTTAGTTAGGGTTAGTTAGTTAGGGTTAGTTAGGGTTAGTTAGTTAGGTTTAGTTAGTTAGGGTTAGTTAGGGTTAGTTAGTTAGGGTTAGTTAGGGTTAGTTAGTTAGGGTTAGTACTTAGGGTTAGTTAGGGTTAGTTAGTTAGGGTTAGTTAGGGTTAGTTAGTTAGGGTTTGTACTTAGGGTTAGTACTTAGGGTTAGTTAGTTAGGGTTAGTACTTAGGGTTAGTTAGTTAGGGTTAGTTAGTTAGGGTTAGTTAGGGTTAGTTAGTTAGGGTTAGTACTTAGGGTTAGTTAGGGTTAGTTAGTTAGGGTTTGTACTTAGGGTTAGTTAGTTAGGGTTAGTTAGGGTTAGTACTTAGGGTTAGTTAGTTAGGGTTAGTTAGGGTTAGTTAGTTAGGGTTAGTTAGGGTTAGTTAGTACTTAGGGTTAGTTAGGGTTAGTTAGGGTTTGTACTTAGGGTCCAGTCTTTTTGAATTAGTTCTCCTTTTTTGCAATTTTCTTATTATCCATTCCTTTCAGTATTATTACACTCGATGCACGGTTAAGGTGCAAATCTTTTCGTATATCGATATAACTTTCTTAAGGAATTATTTACGAGACCGTTTGTTTATTATTTGCGCGGACAATGATTAGTTTATGCGTATATGTAGAATTAACATAAATACCATTATTGTTATATACATAAATTTCACAAAAGTGAGCTATACATCATTAATTAACTTAATTAAATTACGACATTCTTCGACAATCTTCTCACTCTTCGACAGTCTTCTCAACGGTAGTCTTGGTCTTCTTCCTGGTATAGGTTAGCCCCTCGAGGTGACTTCGTCTTTTGAAGGGACGCACGGCGGGACATGTAGTATTTCTCCTTCTGTTGGGCCGTGGCTGATTGTTAGCATCGTCATTGTCTTCCTCCGTATCCGGGTCGTCAAATTGGTCATAGTCGTCTTCGTCAACGATACCATCGATTCCAACGATACTCCTTTTGCCCCTCCTCATGACATGACGGCTTGGCCTCGTCGGGTCGGCTATGTAGAAGCATTGGGCCACTTGTTTAGCTAATACCCACGGCTCATTTTTGGCACTGATCGCTTTCACATTTACTGTCTCAATAGGAACTGCTTTCGGTATGACCATGGTAGTGAAATAGTCTTCCGTTTCGACATTCTTCGCCCATCTTACCCGGAACATGGGGATCTTGGTTACGGTGTAGTCAAGTTCCCAAATCTCTTCCAGCCTACCGTAGTATCTGTCCTTTTTCTTACCGGTTATGGCCTCCATCGTCACCCCAGAGTTCTGGTACACACTCTTCTGGTCTTGTGCCTCTGTATAGAATGTGTATCCGTTGATATCGTATGCTTGGTATGTCCCGACATTCATCAGGGGTCCCTGTGCCACGTGGAACACCGTCCGTGCTACGTCATCATCTTTTGAGAAGCTATGTTCATCGAAGTAGTTTTTTAGCCACCTGGCGAACGTAGCGTTGTGCTCTTTCATGAGAGCCGCCTCGGTCTTTCTTGTGCCATGCTTTGTTTTTAACATTGCCATGTGCTGAATAACATAAGGCCGGACCACTGACAGGTGCTGTAACACTACTGTGTGCGCTCTGACGTAATCGTTTGATCGATTCGGTACGTCACTGTGCACATGTAAATCCTTCTTTCCGCGTCGGTGACCTACGCCATCGAGCCTGCCAATGTGCCGATTAACAGGCACGCCTATAGGTTTGTCGGCTTTCATGTAATCCATGCAGAACTCGACGCTCTCCTCCGTGAGAAAGCCCTGGACGATGCTCCCATCCGGATGAGACCTGTTACGAACGTATCGCTTGACCACCCCATTGAACCTTTCCAACGGGTACATGTTGTGTAGGAATACGGGACCTAGGTCGATGATCTCCGGCACGATATGGATCATGAGATGAACCATGACGTCGAAGAATGCGGGCGGAAAGTACATCTCAAGCTCGCATAGTATGACGATGATCTCCGCCTGCAGTCGCCGGCAACGCTTCTTAGTGATGGACTTCTGAGAGATGACGTCGAAAAAGTTACAGAGGTCAAGCAGTGTCTCACGAATCCATGGCTCCATTAGCCCTCTAATTGCAACCGGAAGTATCTGCGTGATCATCACGTGACAGTCATGAGACTTCATACCGATTAGTTTGTGGTTCTGCATGTCTAGAAATCTCTGTATGTTTGCCGAGTAGCCGGAAGTTACTTTGCACTCGGGACACTTGGTTAGCTCCGTGTACTGGTTCCGATATATCATGCAGTCATTCGGACACGCGTGGTATCTCGTCACCTCCAATTCAAGAGGGCACACAACCTTCTTGGCCTCATCGCAACCACGAGGCAACACGTTCCCCTCCGGCAGAACTTTTGCGAGATACTCCAATGTCTCATCGAGGCTTGTGTCCGTGCTGTTGTGGAGTGCCTTCAATCTTAGAAGTTCGAGCGTGATTGAGAGCCGCGTGTACTTGGGATTGCAACCGGGATACAAGGGAGTCTCGGAGTCTTTCACCAGTGTCTCCAACTTGGCAGCCTCTCTACGAGCAGCACTATCCTTATTCGTCTCTTTCACAACCTGCTCTTGCACATGACGGTCCTGGACCATTCCGGCCAAATTGTCCCCCGTGCTTCGCATATCCGCTTCGGCCTCTTCATGTCCTCCGGCATCTTTATAATCCAACCGTTCTGCTTCCGGCTCCCCATGTCCTGCTTCTTCATCTAACCTTTCGTCGTCGGCAACAACCTCATCCTCCTCACCGTGACTTGTCCACCGTGTATAAACCTGCCATGAACCCCCATCGCACCAGGTGCATGTGCAAAAAACCAGATTTCCTTTCGTACATCTTCAAGTTTTTGCAATCATGACACGGACAGCATATCTTCGTGCCACCCTTTCGCACCATATCTCGCTCGGCGAAATCAAAGAACTCATTCAAAGACATATAGAAACTCTGTGTGTTCCGATCGCCGTCATACATCCAACTTCGATCCATCGGTCGTTCGATCCCTAAATGGAATTAAACTTGTTAAACAAAAATTAACGAAAATAACAATTATGAAAGCTTTCATGAGAGGCTAAAAATAATAATGGAAACAACACTTATGAAACCTTTCATGAGAGGCTACAAAAAATAATAAATGTTTTCTTTGCAATTGAGATTTTGAAATATTACATAAAACATTTCAAAATTTGGCAGGTTATTAAAATAAATTGTTGAAAATTCAAAATTTCGGCATGACCTTTGCTAAAATTATGCAAAATTGAGTATCGAACGTTGACAAATGTTGACGAAGCAACATTTCGCCAAAACGTTGAACTCAGTTTCCTGAAAAAATAAACAAAGCAACGAATGTTGCCTCGGCTCGACGGCCGGTACCACAAGCATATCTCACATTCACATTTATGAAATACATTTCATGCACATCTCACATCACCACAGATCCACCGAATGAAAGTATCATTTGCTTGTCATATATAATTACATATATATATATGATTCTGCCTCAGTGCATAAGAAATATAATTACTCATATATCAATTAAAGCAATGTACAGATCGAATTCATGAGGCTGACTTCACGTGATCACATTAGAATTCAGTATGTATGGAAACTTCTTATCTAATATGCCGAATATTTTGCTCATTACCGTCAGAATATATCAATGTTTTGCTACATAACATTGCGGCCGGACAAAATAATCAATGCTTGAAATGCTATTGAGCAAAAGTTCACTTACTACCTCGATCCGTTCTTTGTTACTCGGTGTTCTAGAATCCATATATGTAAAATTATCTACATTAGCTATATAATCTAGAGGGAGAGCAAGCTAGAGAGGCAAGGGAGAGAGAGATTAGGAGGGAGAGAGAGATGGCAAGGGAGCTAGGGGAGGTGGGGGAAGATTTTGGAGAGCAGGATTCCTACCAGGGGCGTGTACGGCAGCGGCGGACGTGCAGGCGATCAGCGAGCTCGCTGCTGGCCAGTGAGCTACGACTGGCCAGCAGCGAGCTCGCTGATGATTTTTATAGGGCAGATTACCAGTGACGGGCACATATAAAGGCCCGCCACTGGTAAATAGATTACCAGTGACGAGCCCAACGTGCACCGCCACTGGTATGCACGAAGGGAGCAAGTTTGGCGGGAATTATTATCGGTGACGGGCGCTTTGACGCGCACGTCACTGGAGTATAGTATATCAGTGACGAGCTGATATGCTCGCCCGCCACGAGTAATTCCAAATTTACCAGTGACGAGCTCTAACATCTGCTCGTCACTGGTAATTATTTACCAGTGACACGTGACAATTAGCGCCCGCCACTGGTAAATTTTTGGTTTACCAGTGACGTGTTTATTTGGTGCTCGTCACTGCTAAGTTGGCTTCTATAGCTGTTTCTACAGTAGTGCTTACTGGAGATTCCTAAGCACACATCACAGCATAGATATCATGCATGTTGAAAAAAATGTGTGCGACAGCCTGCTCGGTATCCTGCTAAACATGTCAGACAAGACAAAAGATGGACCAAAGGCACGAGCTGACTTGGAATACTTGGGTATAAGAAAGAAGCTGTGGGCAACCAAGCAAACAACCAAGTTAGGCACGGGTGCGATCAGAATCAAGACGGACTGTCCCGCTGCTTGTTACACCCTGAGCAAAAAAGAGATCGTTAGTTTCTTGGAGTGCCTCCAATGTGTCAAAGTTTCTTCCGGTTACTCGGCAAACATCGGGAGATTAGTTGACATGAAGACTCGCCGACTAATTGGTATGAAGTTTCATGATTGTCATGTGATGATCACGCAGATACTTCCTGTTGCAATCAGAGGTCTCATGGAGCGGGGGTCCGCAAGACAATCTTGAATCTCTGTAACTTTTTCAACACGATATCACAGAAGTCGATTTCGGTTTACGCGTTGCCATAAACTGCAGGAGGAGATCATTGTCATACTATGCGAACTTGAGATGTACTTCCCTCCAGCATTCTTCGATATCATGGTACATCTCATGATCCATATCGTCCCGGAAAACCGGTAACCGTAAGGACATATACTACGGCATTATCGAAGAGATTTGGGAACTGGACTACACCGTCACAAAGATCCCCATGTTTCGTGTCAGATGGGCGAAAAATGTCCATACGGACGATGACAAATTTACTACCGTGACTTTACCTCCCCCGACATCTATTGACTCCACACAGGTGAAAGCAATCAGTGCGAAAGATGAGCCTTGGGTACTAGCTAAACAGATCTCGCAAGTGTTCTACATAAAAGACCCGAAGGAAAAGAAGCGCCATGTCGTCAGAAAAGGGAAAAGGAGTATTGTCGGAGTCGATGGTATAGTTGACGAAGAGGACTATGACCAATTCGACGGCCCGGACTCTGAGCCAGAAGATACTGATAAACGGCCCACCAAAAGGATCAAAGGTACTAAGGATTCCGAGCCCTACATTAGACGCACCCACGCCGAAGGACTAACGTATACCACCAAGAAGATTACTATTCACGAGAAGATTGTCGAAGACGACAAAACCTAGCGAGCTATGTGTGTTTGTATATAATGTCTATGTTTGGATGACATTATATTATGTGTATGTGTAATGGTGTAATATTGTTGACTCGTGCTAAACGACAAAATCGTAAAACCCTAACCCGTGACGACACAAAAATGCGCTCCGCTTTTGAATTCCTTACCACGCGCGGGAGATGGCGGGAGCGAAGCCTCCGAGCCGGCCGTTTATAGATGCAGAGCCGGAGAAGCTCCCCAGAAATGGGGTGGGCGCTATCGCGGATGCCGAGTACAGTGGTACGTGTCAATTCAAGAGGCGATCAACTAGAGAGGTCCGCGCACGTGGCCAGTGGCCGGCCGGTTGCATGCGAGACGTGGTCTAGAGAGGTCCGCGCACGTATTACCAGAAATGTGCAACTAGATTGGTGCAGAACACACTCGAAGGAATATTTTTGTCAGAATGGCCACCGGGTACATTTTGCAGTTACACTCTGTTACTCTCTCGTTTCTCTCTTTTGATCTGAGACGTTTAGATTTAGATAGGTAGGCTGCAACGACAACCGGACGTGTCGCGGCCCATTTGTCCAAGAAAAACAGCACGCGTGCGTGCGGTGTTTGACAACCTCTCCGCCAGAGCACGGATAGCACATCATAGGGAGGGTTCCGCGGCAAACGGCTGGCCTCGCCGGGGGTCACGCGGTCGCGCCGATTTTGACCTCGTCGAGGATCGTGTGCCGTGGCAGAAGTGGTGCGTCGAGGGCCGAGGAGTGGCACACACAGCTCGTGCATGACGGCCGTGTTTTTCTTTCACCGGAGTGCACTAATGCACAGTCGATAAACAGGGGGCAGCTAGCTCCAAACTGGACACCACTGACGGGCATTTATAGTGCTTCTTGTTCTTACTTCGCTTTCATCTGTTTTCTATACTCATTAGTGGTTAGTATCTGCGGTCCAACATGACTAGTATAGAGCTATAGGGGCAAATTTGGGATATATATATGGGCAACAAATCCCACATACACGGGGGTAATATTGGAACACATATATTGTATATCTCCGCACCTGAACTCTGATCCATTCCCACACACTTTTGTTGCACATTCTCCTTAAAATTCTGTTTATGCTTTTGTTTATGTTAGAATTCTTTTCTTTTCTTTTGTTTATGCTTTCGTACACATGTTAGGTATGACTCTATGAGGATAAAATTCGATGCCTATGTTAAAATGGTATCTTATGTCAGAATTGTATAATAATCATGTACCAACAACCTAATAACTAAGTAGTCTTGTAGAAGTTATTCATAGAAGATGGACTCCCCGAGCAGTGCCGCCACCGAAGCCGCCGCCGCCGAAGCCACCCAGAAGATTGCCGAAGCCGCCGCCGCCGAAGCCACCCAGAAGGTTGCCGAAGCCGCCGCCGTGCCCGTTGCCGATGACGCCACCGCTCCGGTTGCGGAAGCCTCATCCCCTGTCAACCCGGTGAGGTACACTTATGCACAAGTATTGATAGTGGTAGTGCTAGGTGCTGTGCATAATGCAATAGCTGTGTCAAGTGTGTGAGTGTGCAGGTGTGGATATATGTTGTGTGATGATGGAGCCCCTGGCCATCAAATGCACATTCATTTTCATTTCTTGATCTGTTTATTGTTCTATTTGTGTGTAGCTTATCATTTATACATGAACCATTTACATATTTTGTCAGGATGGGTTTCAATGTGAAATATGTTATGCATGAATTAATCTTATATTCTTGAGCCTTAATCCTGTAGTATTCCCGCTGGGGTGCTGACCCGAGCAATAGAGCCCGTGGGGGTCGCCCTCGGCGTGGTGGCACCGTTCGAGCCGCCTAGGGAACAAGCCCCCGTTGCTGCCGTCACAGCTGCCGAAGATCAACCTGCCTCGGAGTCCACCTCCTCCAGCGATGAGTCTGGCTCCGAGTCAGCCTCTGAAGAGGACGTGGCGCCCCAGGAACAACTACCGCCCCCGGCCCCGACAAGATCTCAGACTAGGAGAAAAGGCAACCAGTTGCCGGACAGGACGTACGTCGTCACTCGAGTCGACGACGTCAGAGATGTTCCAGCGAGTCCACAGAAGGCCGCCCAGACCTTCAGCAACGCCTGCGGGTGCTTAGTCCGCGAACAAGTGAAGATCACATGCAAAGAATTCAGCCAGTTGTCTGAGTCGACCCGTGAAGCTTTATTGAGGAAACTATAGGGACAAATACCAGATTCCTGCCGCCGACAAGGACAGAGTCCAAGCGGCAGCCCTTCGCATCATGGCTAGGGCTCTCAAGACTTGGCAATACGACGCACAGAAGGTCGTGGATGACGACTGGGATACGAAGATCAGTGCAAGATGGCCGAAGATAGAAAAGAAGACTGGGAGCAATTCGTTGCTGAAATAAGGAGTGCGGAATTCCAAGAGAAGAGTCGCTGGGGGAAGGAGCTTCGGGCCAAGAACAAGTTAGACCACAAGCTCGGAAGCCGTGGATACCTTGGGAAGAGGCCAAAGTGGGCCATAGAGGACGCCAAACTGGCCGCGGCTGGGAAAGCGCCTCCTTTTGCGCATCTCAGGGAGCCACGGGCCAGGGAGTATATGAGGGCGCATACAAGCTCTGACCCTGTGATGGGGTCACCAATTATACAGTCTGAAGAACTCCAGGAGGTGGCCAACCAGCTGGTAACATCTCAACTCAGTGTCTTTTCTTACGTAGTTACGTTGTATCGAAATACGCTATCTTCTCATCATGCGATCTAACTTGCAGACAGAGCTGAGCCAGCAGCCTGCAAGCTCACAGGACTCCGTCACGAGCTGCCCGAGGTGGAACGACGATCTGGCGAAGGCTCGACAGAAACCGGAGCATCAGGGGCCGTGTAGTAGGCGTCGGGGATGGCGTTAAGTGGGACAAGGTGTTTCCCCGAAACCCCGAGGGTCCGCCGCCGCCCAAGGAGAGACAGTCAGGAGTACATGGATAATCTCCGTGAGCAAATGCGAGAGATCGCCGAGTAGACGTGGGTACGTATGCAAGTCCTCGCAGCGCAGGGCGGTGCGACGATGGTCCCCGATATCCAGCGTCTGGTGGAGTAGCTGCGCATCCGCCTCGGACGCGGCCGGAATCGCTGAAATCAAATCGACAGCATCACCGTAAGTTCCGTACGCTAAAACGAGTCATTACAGTAAATCCTGATATCGTTGTCCTGACTTCAGCTAGGACGGCACATCTATCCCTGTTTTGCAGGAAGCCACTAGATGCACACTGACGGTGCAGATCCCTGGCATGAAGGTGAAGGTTGCGCACGGCCAGGTCTTCCCGACGCCGGAGGGGGCAATCCTGCACTGTGTTCCTATGCGGGAGCACCATGCGAAGGTGCAGGTGGACGTCGTCCTCAACGACTACAACGATGTGTTAGTCCCTGTCCCCCCTGAAGAGGAAATGACACGGCTAGGGCAGTGCAAGAACTATTTCATCCAGTGGCCGAAGAGCCAAATTATTTTAGCTGCGGCGCCCTCTCCTCGCACGGCTCCATCTCCTCGCACGGCCCCCTCGTCCACCAACCCGTCTCCATCGGTCGGACGATCTCCCTTGGGCCTCAGCCAGACAGCTCCGACGTTCAGAGACCTTGAAGACCATCTTGTCGGGGACCAGTACAGGGAGATGGGTATGCAGTCCCCGGCGGCGAGGGACGAGCCCATGATCGATCCACCGGAAAGGCGCGAGGAGGATCAACCTAGAGGGAAGATTTTCTCTCCCGCCACACTTGCCGGAACACTGGAAGCGGCGCTGGCGGCAGGCAAGAGTCCTGAGCCGCTGCATAGGAGGAAGAAAAGCAAGAAGAGAAGGGCCGGCACCGGCGAGAAGGAAAGAAAGGAGCAGATGAAGAAATCCTTATCCTTCTCGGCATCGGCATCGTCATCCAAATTATCTACACGGAGCATGGGTCTCTGGCGATATCATTACGAACCAGGTCAGGACTTGCTCCCGCAGGACGAGTTGGACAATCTGTCGGAGGACATGAAGGCGCTGCATGAAGATTACCTCAAGATGTCCAGAGAGCCGCAAACATTCTGCCAATATTGGAAGGTCAAGGTGCCAAGAGATTACAACTTCTTCATGGAAAACCACCAGGACACCTTCGACCTCAATTTTGAAGACCTCTTCCATATGTTCAACCTCTACAGGCTCGACACCACGATGGTCAGGCTATGGGCTCTCTATCAAGCCCAAGAGTGCAGACGTCTACAGGACTCCAATATCGGGATAGTCGATCCGATATGCATGAACGAAGGCTACGCTGATACCACGGACGGTCGAGACTTTCTACAAGAATATCTATCGCGTGTCTTCATCGTGCATAAGGACAAGGAGTACATACTAGCCCCCTACAACCCTCCGTAAGTCCTTTAACTCAGCACCGTATGAATTTTTTTGTTTTTTACGCATGTATCTCCGCCTTCTTACGTTCATTTGTTCACATTGACGCAGCGACCACTGGGTCCTCATTGTGATAATTCCAAGCTGGGCCAAGGCATTCTACTTCGACTCCGATGCGCAGAAGAGATCGAACTTCAAGAATATCACTTCTATTTTGGATGCAGCCTTTTTCAGAGCCAAGTTCTCGGGCCATCAAAAAATACCTGCAAAAGCGACAAAATTGGTACACCATTACAAGTTCCCTTGCAGAGTTCAGCCCGAAGGTAGCGTGACATGTGGGTACTACACCTGTGCCCATATGGACCTATTTGTCCGGTACAAGAACAAGCATTGGAAGGATATGAAAGAACTGAAGGCTTGGAGTGAGCTAGGACATCATTTGTACGATTGGCGTCAGGACTTTGCCCGCATCCAAAGAGTCTTTGCCAAAATCATCAATCTTGAAGTAATCAATCCAATGGGTGAATTCTACGCCGGCCCCCAGTTTCCGAAGCAAAACTTAAGCGGGAATCAGTAGATTAGTTGTTTAAAAAACTTTATTACGTCGCTCGTCAAATATACTTGTTTTCTTTCATACCTGTGATTAACGGTTACGTGAAGTGTTATGTCATTACGAATAATTTATATCAAATTTTATATTTGTGAATATTTCTGAAATTTATGAAAATTTGTGCATATTTGTGAAATTTATGGATGTTTGTGAAATATATGACTATATTTGTGAGAATTGTGAATGTTTGTGAAATTTGTGAACATATCTGTGAAAATTGTGAATATATTTGTGCAATAGGTGCTGAATGGAAATGCACAACAGAAGATCTACTGACGGGCACTTAACAAACGCCCGTCAGTGGTGAAGCCCGTATGGCCGTTCTGCAGTCTACCCGACGGCCGTTAGCTAGCCCGTCAGTGGTGAGATGATACCACTGACGGTCGTGTAGACATAGCCCGTCAGTGGTGAGATGATACCACTGACGGTCGCCGATAAATAGACCGTCAGTGCTGATTGGTTTACACTGACGGTCCTCGTGCCCGTCGGTGGAGGTCACCCCTCCACTGACATTCCCAGGGTGACGGGCCCCCCGTCCGTCAGTAGAGGAGGTTAGGTGCCCGTCAGTAGAAGCCCGTTCTGCAGTAGTGCATGTTACGAGATTTCCAAAACCCCTGGTGTGTCCATAGGGTTCCCTGATGCCGATGGCCTCTAAGAGTATATCTTTGTCCCGATTGGGCATAGATGTGTCCTGAGTTTCCTACTCATTTAGCGATACCATTTTCTGGTAGACCTCCTTGTCTTCTAGGTGTTGCCAGATGTGTTCACCACGAGGATTAACCTTTGTCCTCGCCTTGCACCAGTCTCTGATGCAACTATCATTGAAATCAGAGAAGACAGGCTAATGACCATACTTCTTCGCTTCTTCTCTTCCTTTGCCCATTTCTTCTTAGCATCGACGTACCCTGAGGTGCCGAGAATGTGTGGGTGTTTGTTCCTTCTTGCTAGCTCCTGTCCCTTCTGGCTTTCTACCTGGAACTCCTCTGATGACTTCAAGGTGTAGAACTCAACCCAGTCATCTTCTGTCACATCTGGGTATGCTTGGCAAGGCGACCTATCTTTCTTAAGATAGTCCCTCACCAGTCTATGCTTGAAATTCCTCCAACACTTCCCTGCCGTTATGAGAGTAGCTCGGTGGAAAACAGCTTCGGCTTCTTCTGGGATTCTAAACGATCGCTTGACTTCGTTGAAGGTGCTAGAGGACGGCGGTGTGGAGGCGCTCGGGGACGGCGTCACGGACGTGACGATATACTAAGTGCTAGGTTACCCTATTCTGCCACGGGATCAAGTTATGTGTGATCGATTATCCAAGGTGGTTACACAGATCTGGCCACCTTGGATATAATATAGAGGAGGCGGTTCCTAATAACCAGCCACCTCGGATAACATATAAAGAAGACGGTTCCTAATAATCAACTGCCTCGGATAACATAGAAAAGAGGCTGTTTTCTAGACCCAACCACCTCAGATAACTTTCAGCACAAAACAATTTAGTTTAGATTTCTGAATACGTTAGTGTAGTTCAGATTTCTGAATACAGCAGTTCAGTTCATATTTCTGAATACAACAGTTCAGTTTAGTTTTCTAAAATTTTACCACGAACATCTCAAGGATATTAGCATCAATACATAAACATCTCAAATATATCACCATGAATACATGAACATCTCGAATTGCTAGTTTAGTTCAATTGAGATTTCTGAACTTTCACCATGAACATCCCAAATCTATTACCATTAGCACATAAACACCTCGAATATGTTACTATGTACACACTAGGCACATAAAGGAATTTGAAAGTATACATAGTTCAACTCCCAAATGTCCTCAATGAACCCATAGTACCAGCTCCGTTTCCCGCTCAAGTCAAAAGCCTCTATGCGGACCCTACTATTTTGGAATGTGCTTTTCATATCTTGATCTTTCGTGTAGAATGTGTATCTGTTGATATCATATCCTTGCCAAGTGACAACTCTGAATGTTGGTTCATTCTCATACCATGTTAGCATGTCACTGGGGATTCTAAACAGAGACGCTCTTTGAACCACTTGTTGAATTCTTTGTTATACTCTCTCATCATCCACGCATCAGTTCTATGTGGATATTCTTGCCTTAACTTTGCCTTGTGCTCGTCCATATATGGGGCAGCAGTGGTCGTGTGTTGCAACAGTGTGACATGGGCTAGAGCGTGTCCAGCTTGATCAGCGGTTATTGATTCCTTTCTAATGGTCCCAACACCATCTAGCCTGCCTTCGTGCCGAGATCTTAACACGCCACTTCTACAGCATAACCTTCCTCAATACTTTCCTCTGGCAATACCTGTTTTGCACATAATGCTTTAGGATTCGCATGAATCTCTCGAATGGGTACATGCTCCGAAGGAAGACTGGCCCGCACATCTTGATCTTGTGCACAATGTGGACAATGAGATGGACCATTACATTAAAGAAAGACAGTGGAAAATACATCTCTAACTGACATATAGTCTCTGCCACCGCTAACTCTAGATCATCTAGTTCAAACACATCCATCACCTTCTGTGAAATCTTGTTAAAGAAGAAGCATAGGTTCATGATTGTTTCTCAGATGTTAGGCGGCAGAATATTTCTGATTGCAATTGGAAGCATCTGTGTCATCATAACATGACATTCATGAGACTTCATGTTGATTAGTTTCAAGTATTGCATCGAGACAAGCCTCTTTATGTTGGTGGAGTAGCCCGATAGAACTTTCACGCCATGCAGAAGCTTGCATAACTCGTATCTCTTGGCCTTGGATAAAGTGTAACAAGCAGGGGGATGTATGTCTTTCCATTAGGCGGAAGTACTGGTGCCAACTCAAGTCTAATACCCATATCAACCATGTCAAGTCACGCTTTAACGCCATCCTTCGTCTTGTCCTTCATGTTCAGCAATAGACCCAGCATGCTGTTACAAATATTCTTCTCTATATGCATGACGTCGATGCAGTCCCGGACGTCTAGGTCTTTCCAATATGGTAAGTTCCAGAACACCGATCTTTTCTTCCACTATGCAGACTCATTTGCGGCTTCTTTTTTTGACTCTTTCCTAGCACGATGTTGAGATCATTAACCTTTTCGAAAATCTCTGCACCGCTAAAATGACTGTGGTTTCACACCATTCTCTGTTCTCCCATTGAACTATGTCGTCCATCTCCGGTAATGGTGCCTAATAGGCAGGAACCTCGTTGACCCATGTACACAACTTTCCCGTCATTCTTGAGACTTAAGCTCATGGTATTCTCCATGCATATGACAGATCATTTGTGTCCTCTCAACGTCTGACCGGAGGTGTTGCTGAGAGCGGGAAAGTGTAGCAGACCAAATTTTGGAGCTTTAAAAAATCTACAAATGAGGACTTGAAAATTTTGTGGATTTTTTTTTCACTAAATACAGCTTAATTTCAATTTTACAAATTAAATCGGAGTTAATTTAAATTGATCCAACTTGAATTTGATTTGGCTTTTCGATTTGGAATATGTCTTCTGGATTTTTTTCTCAGAATTTTGGAAGTCTGTTTGGTATTTAATCTCGCTATGTTGTTCTTTATTTTTTATTTTGGTTGTCTGAGAAAAGAAATCCCTCCTTGGCTGCACCATCGGCCATTTTAGCCGGAATCCCAAGCGCCACCGCCACTTCTCCTCCCTATGGTGCTTCTTCTCCTCCCTATGGTGCCCCTTCTCCTCCCCTCACTCTCCTATAAATACCTCCTCCTCCCCCTCTCTCTTCCCCACTCCCCCACACTTCTTTTCCACGAAATTCTTGCCTCTAAACCTTCCAAATCCTCTGCCTCCCCTTTTTGCTCACGTGCAGTCTCCAAACAGAATGCACTGCCTCTATATTTCTGCAATTCTTATCACCACAGAAATCGTTTTGAAGATCCCTCCGGTGAGAAGATTAGTAACCTCCTCCTCTACCTCTGCAAAATTTGGTGAAGATCCAACAGTGCAATCTCCAGCAAAGCTTCAAACACTGACGTGCTATTTGTATCCAAATTTGTCTGTGGGTGCATCAAGATTAGAACAGTGTCCTTGCCGTCTCGGACCTCCTTTTGAAGATCTGTTCAGTGGAATCGTGCTCAATAGTATGAAGACCACCTCCACAAAATTTGGAGGCAATCCAACGGTCCAATCTCCGGGAAATCCATTTCCTTTGTTCTGCTATTCGGGTCTATGCGTGGTTGTGCGAACGGTACAATGGCATTATCACCTTCTTTCCCATTGATCCGATGAGTCTTTCAACAATCCCTTCAGTCTCTTTGAGCATTGGGTTCCTATCAACACCTCTGTAAATTTTCTTATAGATCCATGCAGTCGTTTGTTGGAAATGCATCCGTCTTCGACGTTCTATCCACAGACATCCAGATTCAGTCTACATCTTGTCTATCTTGTCCGACCTTTTGTCATTGACTCGGTAAGCTTTTGCCAAAAACCCTTTAGTAGGATTGTGACCCTATATGTCTAGTTTCTAATCCAATTAGCAGATCGTGATTTCGTTGAGCGAGTATCACGCAGCATCCAAAACTCTCTAGTCTGTCTAGAACCGATCTATATCCCGTCCCGACCGCTTTGTGTTGCGAACGTTGCCACCATCCGCATTGTTAGTCATATATAATCTTGTGATACCCTATATCATTGTTTTATGTTTGTATAATGTTCATGCTTGATTAATATTGCCATGAGATTATAATTTCTAATGGACATATGAGACTAGAATGGATCCAATTCAAATTAATTGAATAAGGTGTTTTGATCTTTGATTTGTTCATGTTATATATGACACCTCTGATTATAATATTGCATAGCATGATTAGATTTATTATAATGGATATTGTGTACATGAGCATGCTCGCATGATTTAAGGTTTATATGAACTGTTGGATGCAGTTTATATAATAGAAATGGTAGGTATTGTTTTGTCATTGCATAACCAGACTCAATAATGTTTCATAATTTTTTTGGTACTGATCTTAAGCCATGGGTCAAGCTAAGTAGGATGTATAAATTTTGAATGCTTAACATAGCTCTCCTATAGTTCTAGTTTTATTGATGCATTTGGTACATATATTTGTATATTGTCAAAAATGAGATATTGTTAACCACTATAAATGTTTAAGAAACCTAAATATTCATCTATGGTTAATATCTGTAGTATACCATGTTTTTCATGTCAAATTAGCATGATAGGGTTTATTATCAATTATGTGGTGCAGACTAGCGTGCTAGGTTATGTCAAGTTTATTCTGTTATTTAAATCTCATGCCCTAGTGGTTTCGTGCTATCGCTTGATCATGTGTGCTAGTAGATTATATTTATATAAGATCTGAACTTAGCTTAATTTGATTTAATTAGCATGCTTAGGACTAGGCCTATTCTTTGGTAGCATGTGTGGTGTACGTGATGGAATATAGTTTTATAGTTCTCATATATTCTAATTATTATGTGAACAATAATATTAGTGTGATAAGCTGAAATTACCCTTTGGTTTGCTATTACATGTTTACTAGTGATGCTAAGTTATCATGTTATTGTTCATCTTTCATGAATTAACCATTGTGGGTTATCGCCTTTTCATGTGTATTAGTATGTGTAGGAATCCCTCTGTTAAACTTCATAATTTTTGGAACTGTGTAGATTTTCTTAGAATTAAAATGAGCACTGTTTTATTTATTTAAAATAGGAATGCTTTCTATTTTTATTGTATAAGGTAGATACACCCCAGTACTATTTTACAGTGGTGTTTGCAACCTTTTAGCACATGTGTTTTAATGTAGCATAAATCATATGTTGTTCTAGGCATATTTCAATATCTATTGATTACTACTTTTAAATATGATTAATTATCTGTTTTTATCTTGCTGTAATTAAATTTCAGAGAGTAGTTTTTGATTTATTGGCCTCTATGATTACCTTAATTTATTTAATTAGCATGCGTAGGTGGTGCTTATGCTTAGTATACATGTTGCATACGTCAAAGTATGTAATTCTATGGTTCCAATACATGATTAGTTATTTTGTGAGCAGTATTAGAATAGTAACCAGATGATGATAACCTTTGAAATGTTAATCGCATGATCACTAGTAAAGCTAGAATATGCCATGTTCATTTATATTAATGATGTCTCACAATCTAGTTGCTATGTGCCATCACCTTCTCATGTGTACTAATTATGTTAGGTTATGCCAAGCTTGTTTCTATTAAGTATACATATCGCAGGAACTAGTCGTTATGTGCTATTGTCTTTTGGTGTATACTAGCATGTTAGGCTTGTTTTGGATGGGTTCAACATGTTACTGTTTTTGAATATGCTAGAGTATATTAGCTATGCTTGTGATCTGAAATATTATAATATTGTATGTATATACGGTTATGGCCTTGTCTTAGAAAGACCTATACTAAGAATTCTTTAGAGCTAGACCTTATTCCGATCTTCATCGCAATGACGCATTCGTGCCATTGTTCCATTCCACCCACATCTTTCCTTCATCGTTCCTTTTTCTCATGTTGCTTTCTGAAATGTTGATATTTGAGGTTGGTATTTATTTCGCTCTCGTTGCGTTACGACGATAGGGAATGAAGAGACCGATCCGGTGATCGGTGCAACCGAAGAAGAAGAATACTACCATGGAGGCATGCCCCCTCTTTCTTGATCATATTTTGTCCTATATTCTGAAAGTCATTATATTTTGTCGATTACAAACATGCATGCTGTTTTAATCTAGTAGCTAGAGTGTCGATTGACACACCTTTACCTTTCCGCTTGTCACCCTGTTTACTTGATACCCTAAGTAGAATATTATGTTTTAATTCCTAAATAGAGTAGAGAAATGCTTAGCCATGCTTAAACATATCCTTCAGATATTTTGAATTGCCTCCTTGGAGGAATGATCTACGGATCGATGATCCTTGGATTTTGAAACTTGTTGTTGAGCTTGCTGAGCTGAGCCGGATGCCTGATGTTTCCTTCTCTCTCTATTCTTCCTATTCTACTCTGGGTGAAACTTACCATCTAAAAGGTGCGGGCGACAGCTGGATCATGTGATGAAGGAGCAATGGTCGTTTTTCATGAGATGAAGAAGCCATTAGTCATCCGTATCGAATAAGGCCGAAGTCGTGAACCCAAGAATTGTAAAAACAGTACAACCACATGCTATATCAGCCTTTGGTGCTGATGTTGCCGTACTGCAGAAGGGGTGGACGTAGCTACGAGGATCCTCGGCACACATGGGGGGATTGGAGGGTGGGGATGTACTCTCAACTCCGAGCCAGACCCGATGGGCATGTCACATCAAAGGGGATCTAGCTAAAAGACCTCGTCACAATCTCCCTGTCGGTACACCGATGGGTGTGTACTATGCTGGCGACGGCCAGTGGCAACAAGACGAGATTGTGTCATGTGGGTAAAGTGTAAAAACTTTGCAGAGTGTCAAACTAATTGATTAGACGTGTCCACGGTTATGGACAGCACATGACTTATTCTTGATGAAAAGGACATGTCCCTCTCCCCCTTGCCTTTTTCCCTCTACCCTTTGCTGATGGAACCTATGAACGAGTTAAGGCAGGAGTTCCTTGCTCAAGTGTGTTGGTTGTGGACCACACATGTTGGAAGATACCCCTGATAATAAAATTGATTTATATCAAAATGTTGCCTTCGAATCTATTGTAGTAATTCAACTAAGATTTGCTTTTACGCAAATAAACCATAAAGCCTTCCTATGAAGCCTTGCATGTAGTATGGTAGGACCATCTGCCGCCAGGTGGCTTACTGAGTACGTGAAGTACTCATCGAGCATGTTTTGTTGTGGTGGTGTGTAGAGGAGTATGCTGAGGAAGGATGATGAAGATTACTTCTATGATGATCCCGAAGAGTAGGTTGCGTGGCCTCTGTCAACTGCCTGTGGCACGGATGGAGCCACTCCGCCTTTCAATTCTGCTGTTTCCTCTAATTGTATTAATGTCACAAGACATGGTAAGCCGGGTGGCTTATTGTATTCAAACCGTTGTATTTATTTTAAATGTCATGCGATGGTATATATTTCGCCTATGTCGTTAGCTTGATCCTGGACTGACGAGGATGTACACAGGGGGTGTCTGGTAGTTGATACTGGACTCCCACAGAAAGTCTTGGATTGTGCAGAATAGCATGGCTCGCAGAGTGAAGTATTTTCTTTTGTCTGCATTACATACCTACACTCCTGTGTTTCACAGTGTTTGTAGATCATCTATCAACAGTTCGAAATACACGTCGATGTCGTTACCAGATTGTTTAGGCCCTTCGATAATTATGGACATCATAATCTATCTTTGTTTCATACAAAGCCAAGAAGGTAGGTTGTACATACTGAGAAACACGGGCCAGGTGCTGTGTCGGCTGCTAATGTTGGCAAATGGATTCATTCCGTCTGTACTCAATGTAAACCTGGCGTTCCTAGTTTCCACAGCAAATAGAGGATACTTCCTATAGATGTTTCTCCACTGAATAGCATCAGCTAGATATCTTAGCTTTCCATCGGATGTCTTCCTCTTCAGCGTGCCAGTGAAATAGTTTTGCTTCTTTTGGGTTCGTAAATAA